>CAXIUP010000107.1:130000-242500 GCA_964035015.1 Corallium rubrum
AAGTTTCGAACGCAATCTTTCACAACCGTCCATGATCTACTTCCGACTACGCTTTTATTTTTCTGGATGAAGTCCATACAGGCCTTCTTTCCTGGTGCCTTGCCGTTCTTTATGACCTCCATAAATGCATCAAGCACGACCTTTTTTTCCTCCACTGTCCATTTGACAGATTGTGTGTAACTTCTCCTTTTTGCAGGTAGTTCTAAATAAAATTATATGTGTATATATATATATATATATATATATATATATATATATATATATATATATATATACAAAGTATATATAATCAAAGTATAGTGTCCTGCGTAGGCAGTGTTGAAACAACAATCGAAATATAGTAAGGTTTGATTTAGTGCCAAAACAGAGAACGTAGGAGTCAACTTTTCGAGCGAAGGCCCTTCGTCAGAGAGAAACGTTAATAATATATATATATATATATATATATATATATATATATATATATATATATATATATATATATATATATATATATATATATTGAGGACTTGTTGATTGCGTAAAATTCAGTTCCTTTCACTTGTTTTCTACATTTATTCCAGTGGTGTCATGAAGACGTCAAGAATGCGCATAGATAGTTTGGAAATCGCGCAGTGTTGCATATTATGTAATGTAATGTACATTACCTTCATCGCTGTAACATTCATTCTCCTTATCAGGGTGATATGATTCATCTAAATAAATAGCCGAGACAACACATAAGCAATAGCAACGTGGTTTCGTAATGCAATGTAATAAAAATATTTTATCATAACCCTTTGCGGGCCGAAAAAATATATAGGTTTTAAAATATAAAAAGAGAAAGAGCTGCAAGATACTAAAATTGTTAAGAAATTAATGTTGCGTGTCAAACTATACTGTATATCTTCTGTTATCCTTAGCTCTCTCATGATATTCAGTTTTCAAGCTATAGATTTTGCTTTGCGCTGCAAAGGGTCAGACACAGCTGACAGCCTTTATCTCTTTTATTAAGGTGGATTTAGTTAATTCCAACCATATTCCAAAAACGGCAATTCTTTCCGAAGCTGTTTGGGGAAAATGCCCCAAACTATCCACTTCCCACGTACGGTCCAAATAACATCAACCGTAATGTATATATTAATGAGTATAGACACAGAGACACCGCGCGTTCCTTCTCATATTTGATTCGATCCCAGAAGTAATTTAAAATGGGATACAAGATATTTGAAATCAAGGTATGTAGCTATCTATAATGCCGCAAAAAAACCGGACGCGATTATATATGCGACTTTGGAGACTTGGCCTTACTTGTCAAATACAATCAATATATGAATTGAACAACTATTAATAATTTCAATTCAACTAATGTCTCTACCTGTTTTTTGAGATAAACCTTCATTCCTTTTTCTTTTATTTGACTGAACGTTCTGTCTGCAGGATCCATTTTTCAAGGCTGTTCTTGTTCCTTTGTCCCTGTCTATATTCGTTAAAATATTACATATGAGTCAAAATTTTGGAAAAAAGGCAATAAATATGGACATAATATTGAGCACAAGATAAAGAAATCCAATGGTAAAGACAAGTTAGCAAACAATAATAATAATAATAATAATAATAATAATAATAATATTCCCTTGGAACAAAAAATTATGGTAAGTAATCTAATAAGATCGAAGCCAAAAATTACGGTAAGTAATCGTACGGATGTGACCTCTAAACCAGGTATGCCCCTATAGCTGGTTTAGAGGTCACATCCGTACGATTATTTACGTGCGATACCACCCCTCTCAACACACACACACACGAAAAACTTGTTGGTGAAACAGAGATTATGTAAAGAAAAATATGGTTTGTCCGCGTAAATTGGGAAATTGGTCGGTAAATTAATCATAAAATTGAGTTGGATACAGGTATATTTATAATTCAATCAATGCTTTTACGGAAGCAGAAGTCATGCAACAATTTCATAGTTACTATACGCTGCATCATTCACACCTTCTTTTGCCGTTGATGCACTGCCTTCAGATGACTCGTTGAACAAATCTTCACTCTCATCTGTTAAGACAAATATTATTAGTTGTTTGTTGATTGGATTTTATCGATGCAAATCATTCTTTATTACAAGTATATCCCTTACGCAGGATAAACCCAAGCGAGACGAAGGCGATTCATACAAGGCGACGCGGAAACTGGAAAGCATAACGAATTAATTTGTAATAGCATAAACCGTAATGTATATATGTGTGGAATATAAACCACTAGCGGCGCCACGGGGGGGGGGGGGGGGGGGGCGGTCGATTTTCCCACCTTCCAATTCGTACAAATTCGAGGAGAAACGTTGGGGGAGGGGAGCGTACGTACGTTTTTCAGTGAGGTTTTAATCTGGCTTGCTATGGAAGCCTAAATAAATCTTTGTTATTGGTATAAAAAATGAAGACAAGTAAAAAAGAACCAAGTTAACGTAGTTGCTTCTGAACTCAGAAATCTCTATTATATACTCAAAGTCCTGAAATCTGTTGTTTCTTGTGTAAATTGTATGTTTTATATGACGTTTTACAACCCTCAGAATTCTATAAAATTTTCCCCCAAAACGCAGAAAATGCCATATTTCAGAGACTCTAGATTTCAAAATTTTCCAGGGGGCATGGCCCTGGATCATCCTAGAGGCTTGCAATCCCCCCACTTTCATCACCCTGTCACCGCCACTGATATAAACACAGTGATACCATGTGTAATTCCTCCTCATATTACTCGATCTCAACCATAGATATAGGAGGTATAGATTGGCGACTCACAATAGAATCATTGTTTGTGGTTCCACTTTTGAGCTCCAAAATGGCGGCCCAAACCAGCAAATTCAAGATGGCAGCTGAAGTGACCAAATTAGCGAAAACCGAGAGAGAGCTTCCGCTGGAAAATTACTGCTTCAAATTAACAGAAAAAGAAAATATATTCAAGACAGAAGTATTTTTGATAGTCGTGGTTGACAATTACAGCCATTCACCAGAGTCCAGAGTTAAAGATTTGCTATAGGCCAGTGTTTTGTTTACTCTCGCAATCTAAGACAACGATATGATAAACTAAGGAAGGTGTTTCTACAAAACGTTTAGGTTGCCTTAAGGGAATTAAAGCCAAAAAATGAGTAACACAAAAGAAGGAAGCTCCATCACAAAATATATCGATTTAACCGATCCAAAAATTTGACGTTGCGAATAGAAACTCGTATTTTCCCCCTAACATACTGATGCTGTTGAGCTTCCCGACAACTTTAAAACAATTCTTCACAGTTAGTTTTTCTTGAGAGTCACTCAAAATGACTTGTCCAGTTAGGGTCACTTGGGCTTTTGCCTGCTTGAGCCGCCATCTTGAATCCCCAATAGTGGACCCCAACCTCGTCCCCAGGGCCATTTGGGGGGAACAAAGGCTGAACTATCACAACATGTGATTAGTCGAGATGATTTGGATCAAACGAATGTTTTAGGTATCCTGATTGGTGGAAACAAAGCAGGCCAGCGCAGGCAATTCGCAGGCATTAGTTTAGACGGCAAATCATAATAAGTGATGGCGGAAAATTTAAAAGTAATTTTAAAATGAGTGAAAATTTAAGGGAAACTCTCGAAACACCCGAAAAAAACGTATGGAAAATATCTGGTGCTGGGTTGTGTCGTTTATGCGCTCTGCCGTACGGTGAAGTTTACGGAGCTACTAAACTGTTTAAACAATTCTTTCGCCAGCCTCTCCACCATGATGGAAATAGTCAAACAGAAAAGGAAGCAAATGAAAAATTACCGACTTTCCGTATCCGGTTGGCAATACACCAATGGTATCTATCCCCAGCAGCAACGACTCAAGAACAATCAGTTGCTTTGCTTTTAGAAAAATTTCGCTGTAGTTTGACTTCATCCAACGCATATCGAATGCAGTGAAAGGACATATTTAACGTAAACGACATCTTGAATTTTGGAAAACAAACATGCCTGACTAGGCGCGACAAATTTAGTGAGGCCTATTCCAAGTTCAAAAATGGGACAATATATGTCCCATTTTTGGTTGCCTTTACCAGGGCCATTTGTGCCTAAGGACGAGGTTGAGTGGACCCGTCTTGAGAGCCGAATCAGCAATATATTCCTCCTATATCTATGTTTAAAATGGGATATACACAAAATATTTGAAATCAAGTTATGTAGCTAGCTAATGCCACAAAAACACGACGTGATTATATATATATATATATATATATATATGCGACTTTGGAGACTTGGCCATACTTATTAAATACAATCAATGTATGAATTGATCAACTATTAGTATTTCAATGCAACTACTACGTCTCTTTTTTGAGATATACCTTCATTCCTTTTTCTTTTATTTGATGGCTGAACTGTCTGAACATCAGTCTGTCTGCAGGATCCTTTCTTTGAGACATTTCTTGTTCTTTTGTCCTTGTCTACGTCATTAATTAAATTATTACATACGAGTCAAAATTTTGAAAAAAAGAGCAATAAATATAGACACAATATTGGGCACAAGATCAGGAAAGAAATCCAGTGGTAACGACAAGTTAGCAAACAAATACAGCCATGCAGGGCGTTTTTATTTGCTGGGATCCTAGCTATGGCTAGCCTTATGGATTTGCCCTCAAAACTAACCTATTAGCAATACACACTGGTGCAGATAGATCTATGATTAAATTAAATTAAAGGTGCTCTCAGTCCGCTCTGCGGACGATCCGCCATCTTTGTTTTGAAGGCCCTCAAACAAAACATTTGTAGATATTCACATAAAACTACCCACCTCAGTGTAAACTGTTTGGAGAAACATGGCAGAAAACTAAGCCATTCGGCGAGGATGTCTTTTCGGGGTTTTTTAAATAATATTTTGTTTAGTAATGAAGAGGAGTAAGGTATCTTAAGTAAGGTATCAGTATATTGTTTTGTAAGTAAAGTTGTAAACATTAGTTTCCCGCAGAACGGATTGGAGAACACCATTAATTAAAGCTTTTAGAAGCTGAAGTCATGTAACAATTTCATAGTTACTGTACGCTGCATCTTTCACACCTTTTGCCGTTGATGGACTGCCTTCAGATGACTCGTTGAACAAATCGTCACTCTCATCTGTTAAGACAAATCTCACTTAGTTTTTTCATAAGATTCGAAAAATTATAATAACAACGTTAAATGTATTCTTGACAAAAAGACTTGAAAAGGGGTAGTTTCAAAAAACAAACCACAACACGACACGACACGACACGACACGACACGACACGACACGACACGACACAAATCTCAGAAATCCAAAATTTGCTGCTTTATAGTGCTCTATTTCGAATTGTTGTATTATATTGTATTTTACAAAATAAAGTGTCCTCGACGCGCGCTCGAGAATTGGCCAGACCCCGTGCATTTATCAGGGTATGGAAATCAGTCATGAATGACGTAAAATGGCGTAGAATGGCCCAGCCGCCATTCAAAACTGTCCAATTCTAGCTTGTTTTTTCCCTTCTTTTAATTTTATGAAACACATAAAACATATTGTTCCTGTACATATGTACTTTTATAAAGGTGCGTTTGACGTCATTACCGCCTCGTGCTTCTACTCAACCTTTTCGTGTTCAAATGACGCCTTTATAAGAGCAACATAGGCATAGAGATCATGATATAAGTACTATTCCTAAGTCCAGTCAAATGTGCAAGGAAGAACGGCGCCATTAGAGGGGAAAAGCTGGCATCCAGGCCCTTTAAAGACTACTTCAAAATGGCGGCCACAATTTATATACAAGGAGTGGAGAAATTCAACCAAGATAATAGACGTCTCAATAAGGAACTAAGGTAAGAATTTATAATAGTAATGCCTAGGATTCTTTTGGTCTCAGAGGGAATGTAAACCTCGTATTTCCCTCATTGGTCATGCAAGAGGGAACATTTTCCTTTGTCTACTAATTTTTCCCATGCATATGACATGCAAGCGGGAATTTTGTGGAAGACAAAGGATTTCCTTGTCTACTAATTTTCCCTCAGTCATTAACATGCACGGGAAAATTATGTAGACAAAAACCTCTTCTCATTCTTAATTCAAAACACGAAAAGCGATGTACTCATCTCTGATCAAGTAGTGTTAGAGTAGAGGACATTTTTTTTTATGTGTTGGGGACTGGCACTAGTTATTAACCAATCAGATTGCAGTATTTTTTTCATTAGCCAATCAGCGTTGAGCTGATATAAAATTAGCATAATTTTGGCCGGGGGGAGTTCGAGAGTGGGTGTTGGCTCTCTTCATTAGCATGTTGTTGTTTTTTAGGGGGGTATGGGGCGGGGTTTTTTTGGGGGTGGGGTTGGCTGGTGTGTGCGGTGTGTGGTGTGTGTGGTTTATTGTTCTGCGTGCGTGTGTTGTGTGCGTGTGGAGTGTGTGTGTGTGTGGGTAGTAGTAGGAGCAGCGGTAGTAGTAGTAGCGAGCGGGCTACACCGGATGTATCGCTCTCGCTAGCCAGGCTGAAGTGATTGTGAAATCTTTATAATGTACGATAAATAAAGCTTCGGCAAAGATCGTCTATCAGTAAATGATAGACAAGTTCTTTGCCAAAGAGTCATCTATGTAAATGAATCTTCTGTATTTCTTGTAATTCTGGGAAAAACGACGATTTCTGTCCTTGTTTCTGTAAATGATCTCGGGTGTTCAACATCAAAACGGTTTTAAAATAAATTTAAAACTTAATTTTAATATCGTTTCGATGTTGAAAAAAACCCTGAGAATTGGGAAGCTTTATCCAAAATAGTAGCGCTACACCGGATGTATCGCTCTCGCTAGCCAGGTTGAAGTGATTGTGAAATCTTAGACGTGTGATTATTAGTAATATTTTTTATTATAAATTAGAATAAAACAAAAATACACAGAATTAAAAACAAAAAATGTTTATTTTGTTTACATTTTTTTATCACCAGTCAAAATGCCACCAGGGTGCACCACCTTTTTGAGAAAAATTCCTTTTTTTAATTTTTGTCCATCTCCTATTTTGACTTACAGAATATTTATTAGTTTTTTTTCTTCTAATATTTTTTATTTTTTTTCTTTGTTTTTTCTTTAGGTTCATTATAGATGTTGTTGAAAACAAAGGGGATGAATATTTTGAAATGCTAATGTAGTTTGTTTTTTCTTTTAATATTTTTTTATTTTTTCTTGATTTTTAATACTCCCCACCAACCGCCTTTTTGTCTGCTTTTGGACGTATGTATTTTATTTTTCGTTTTTATACCACTACAACATTTTTTCCTTTTTTTAATTTTTTTTTTATATCGCATGTTGACTTGGGTTGAACAAGACGTGAGAAAAAATGTCTTATCGATTTGTCCCTGTATACAGATATTACGGTTGCCTAGTAATGATGCTGGACGAAGTCGTACCCCTATTAATATGCAGTAGTGAGCGAGTACGTGTTAAAGGAGTAAGGGTGAGTGAACCGCTTTTAAACGACTGCTGCGAGGTACCACGTAAAGTTCTACTACCTATATATTTAGATGATGAATGTACTATACCTTATGAGAGACATTATTGGGGTGTAGATGTTGAACAATTTGATAAAATTAGAGACACACAATTTATTGCGAAGTGGAACACGCATATATTGGGTTATATGAAATCTTTTGAGGAGTCTTCGAGGGAATGAATATTCAACTTGATGAAGTGCTTGAGCAAGACGAATTGGAGAAGAAGTTGAATGAATTGCTGAGTACTCTCTCAACACGAATTTGCATAACTGAAGATCGTATGGCAAAGAATAATTCTATCACTAATGTTAATTCTAACACTCTAATGAATATTTAACTAGTTTTCAACCTGTCATGACCGAGATGTTGAGGATTCTTCCACAGATTTATACGTTTCTACCCATGAACGAAGAGAGAGATCTTCGAGAAATAGCGGATGTGATGATGAAAGCGGTTCAGTGGATAGATGACCCACTACCAACAAGTTGGGAACGTCGTTATACGTTGATTCGGAAATGTTTGATGGTAGTGAAGACATGTAGTGTTAAATTTAAGGAACAGCAATTATTTGATTATTGCGTTTATGACAGTTATAAACATAATGCGATTTCTATAGGGAATTGGAACGATTTTAAATTGTTAAAATTTAATTAGTAATTCAGGTGATTTAGGGTGTTAAGTGGTTATGTTAATTAAAAAAATTGATTGAAATCTATTATTTAAAGAGGGGGGGTTTGCTTGCTTGGTAGGTATAAATCAAAAAATATTTAAGAATGGCGTTACAACATGATATCGTTAAAACTCTGATTGATACGATTTTGGAAGAAGAAACAGCTGTTGTTCATAATCAAATAGCGATACGTGTTGCAGAAAGGTTGCAAGAGATCGGTGAAAAACCTAGTGCGTGGGTTATCATATCGTTATATGAAAAGAAAGGGGAAGAGATAACATCCGCTAAAATTTTGAACAGTGCACGAGAGTTGAAAGTAGTGGAAATACCGCAAGAAGTACAAAAAATTGTTAGAGAAGAGACGGCGGTAGTTAACGCGCAATTAAAAGTAGCCGTGGATAGAAGATGTGCTCAGCAGGGGATTGACGTGCGAAAATTGAACTTTCAAGTTGATCATCACAGTTTGTCAGCTTACACGCTGCGTAACAACGAACAGCCGGAACAATGAACAGACACCATATAGTAGATGAACTTGCGGTATATATATTAATTAAACAACGTATAACGAACATGTTTTTATTCTTCGTTTGCGAGAAACTTTTTTTCCTAAGCTTTTATTATTTCTTTCTTTGTGGTAATTATGTTGATAGAAATGTTATTTTAGTTGGGATTGCAGAGATTTTTTATCTGTTAACATTATTAGGATCGTTGTAAAATAAAGATTTAAAACCATTTGTGTTTTGTTGCTTTGCTTTATTGGTTAGAGAGATGTCGGAGGGAACGCACACGACGTTGCTGCTTGATAAATTGATATGTGAAACGGCGGAATTTTTCGTTCAGAAATTACGGGAGAATAATATAGAAGGAGATGGTTGTTTACGTACTGCTGTGTGGATGCATATTGAATCAATATTGCGTGAAAGAGAGAAAGCTCGTAAAAAAGTTGCTAAAGAATATTTAAATGACTTACGAAGAAATATATTGTTAAAACAAATTATGGGATGAATTGTGTGTGAAGAAAAAAGTTGGTAAAAGAGGATTTTACGAAGGAAAAAAAAAAAAATTATATATTAATTATTGACAGTTTTTTTTCAAGAGGTCATTAGACATTCGAACCGTGTAAGAAATTTATCGAAAACTTTGACATTCGAAACTGAATAATTTTTTACACCCTTGGGATGATTGACATTCGAAAGCGAAAGTAGGAGGATCGAAAGTAGGAACTCTCAAAAAAATGATTTGCATTCGAAACTGAATAATTTTTTGCACTCTTGGGATGATTGACATTCGAAAGCGAAAGTAGGAGGTTTCGAAAGTAGGAACTTTCAAAAAAAAAATGATTGGCATTCGAAACTGAATAATTTTTACACCCTTGGGATGATTGACATTCGAAAACCGAAAGTAGGAGGTTTCGAAAGTAGGAACCCTACATTCAAAAATGATTAGACATTCGAGAAAAAACTGAAAGTAGGGAATATATAATTTTGAGATAACTCAAGGGAATATATAATTTGTGAGAAAACCGGATATTCAAGGGAATATATAATTTGTGAGAAAACTGGATAGAATCTATAATATATAAAAAAAACCTCCAAGAATATCAAATTTTTTACAGATGGAGAGGGAGGAGGAGTGTGAGAAAATTATCTTTGTGGATGCTAATGATTCAGATGACGACGAATTTATTATCAATGATAGTTCCCTTGAGGAGTTATCTATAAGTATAACGTGTATGGAAGAGAGTGAAGAGTTCAAAAAGTGTTTTGCTGCGGTTATTAAACGACTAAATAAGAGAAAAGATAAGTTTAGAGCTGCTTGATGTCGGATGTACATATTTTAAGAAGAAGAAGAATAGCGTACAATGAGATATATCCTGAGTTGAAACAATGTACGCACACGTATCTGAAAGTTATTATCGTGAAGGAAGATTTTTTTAACCAGGGCGAAGCTGTAGTTTATTTCAACGCGGTTAATTTAACATCACGAGTAAAGAAAAGAATGAAGTATGTTCATTATTGGACAACTGTAGATGATCCCGATTTGATTTTAAATTTCAAAATGAACGTCGGCAGGTATACAACGCATGAAATGTGGAAAGATCGGCGCCGACACCGACGTTGTTGTATTATGTAAACAAAACACTTTGTGTTGCATAGTGACACTGAGTGTTGGAACGTGAGGGAAAAAAATTAACATACTTTTATAAATAAACAATGATAACTCGTGATGATCAGTTGTTGGAGTATTTCGAGATAGTGGAAGTGAAATATTGATGATGATGAATGCTGAAGATTACTATAACATGACAAGTTTAGAAAACGGTGTAGTAATTGAAGATTGGGTGCTCGACCAAAATTGGTGGGTACATAAAACGTCGTGGTCAAAAGAAAATGGTCAGCCAACGTATACGGTGACGAAATCCCGAGAAGCTCGTAATTTTAAAGAAATTTATTTTCTTCAATCCGAAGTGTACCAGCAGGAAAAGCCGTCGCACAACGTTGCGTACAACAACAACACACTACCGCTTGAAGAAGAAGAAAAGAAATGAAACAAGACATTATTAACAATGGATATAGACAAAAGACATTTTATTAACATTAGATCGTGGGTATAGACAAAAGACATTTTATTAACATTAGATCGTGAAAAACATTTATAGTTGGTAGTTCATGTTCGTGAATATTTATAATTAAATGGGTAACATTAGACAAGACATTTATTAACAATGGGTAATTAGACGTTTTATTAAGTTTTTTTAGTTCACAATGTCTTTAATTTCACAATAAACATGTTTAAAATTTTTTTCTATATTTGTTGGTGTAAATATTTTTTGAGTTTCTGGATGCACATGGAATATAGTGTTGGCGAATTCTTCTGCACTGACCGCATCATCCCATACATCACACCATAATAATACCGCCTCGAAGTCAGTGATATGTTTTTTCTCGCATACCCATATTAAACGATATTTCTGTTCACGTTCTTTTTTAGCTTCTGTCGATTCGCCTTCCATACCAATACCATAAGAATCGATGATAAAATTTACAGAGGGTTGATATCGTATTTTGTCCAATAACTTTCTAAAGAACCCCAGTTTAGCATTTCTATACAACCCCATTTTGCTATTTCCTTGTTTGGCTAAAAAGCACCACCACGCATTAGTCACTACACGTCGATACAAGATACTTGGATGTTCTTCTCCACCGTCAATAGTGATTTTGTCATCAGTATATATGACAGCCATTTTTTCTTTTGAAAAATTCGAATAAAAATTTGTTATATATATAATTTTCAAAAATAAAAAATTTACATTTCCGAAATACACATGGATTTCTGTTTTTTTACAATGGGTTTCAAAGCAATGTCGAAACGCGATCATAGCGGTCGTGTGAAAATGAATACCGTTGAACCAGTTATTAAATTATCTATGTTACTCTGTATAATACCTGAAATGAGACGTTTTTCCTCACGTTATATGGGGATGTTGTATTGGATAGCCGGTGTGTTGGATTATTATGAGGGCGATTATATTTTGGGAATTAAAAGAAGGTCACCAGAAGAAGACGTGACGACGACTGCGACAAAATAGATTATTCATATCGCAACTGCGTATATTTGTACAAGGATGGCGGGGATTATATTATTTTAGAAAATGGTTGGGAATATTTACTACCGAAGAAGAAGATGAACAGCAGTGAATGGTGTGTGTATCGAACATTGTCAGACGGTGTAATGTTGAAGCGAACGCGTAATTGTAATGTGAATTTTTATTCGGATTACTCTTATTTTATGAATATTTACTTTGATGTCGAGGGAAGAGAACACGCGATGTATCAGCATAAATTATATTGTGTAAATAGTGTGACGGGTGAAGTACTCTACCCGTTAAATAATTCACTACGACAATTATTAATCAGAATTAATACGCTGTATGGCGAAAGAGTTTTCATGACAGCGTATTTTCTATTTACTATCGCGCCTGATATTTTTAAATGTGTGTTTACAAGCTTTGCTTTGTTCGATATAGAATTGTTGCGTACGCTAGTGTTAATTTTTCTATTTTATTGTGAAAATCATAATCCTTTGGGTATGTTATTGGCTAGGAGAAAAATAGAATATTCTATTGAGGCAATAACATCGTTTATTAATAAAAATTTAGAATGGGAATTAGATCGGGTTGATGGCGATGAGGAAAATTATTTTTATTGTAATTATATGTATAGAACACGTGAAATTTGCATGTATAAAAATTGTAAGAAAAAGTGCGGTGCGACTCATTTAGATAGGTTAAAAGATTCACAATATGTTTTTAAAAAAAAAGTGAAAAATTGTAAAAAATATTCTCGCAATTATGTACACGTAGCGTTGAGAGATTGGCGTTCTTATGGATATTTTGAACTAAGAACAAAAAATTTAGATTTACTCGTTCATGTGCGTTCGCGGGATGAATTTATGTGTAAACAACGATATATAAACTTTATTTTACCCAACGATAAAAACATTATTATTCAGCTTAGTAAATGACTGTTGTGATCTAGAGAGAAATAAATAAAAAAACAAAAAATGCGTGTTAATAGTGATTATAGTGATATTCTTTGTAAAATTAATACAGGTGAAATTTATGCAAAACCGATTCAGTCTGAACAATTATATTTGTTAATTAATTCATCATATAATTTTAAAATAATCGGTGTGGAAAAAGATTATTTTAGAAAAGATTGTGATAAAGTTATTTTTGAACCCGTGGGTTTTCTCGATCTCCCGCATAAATATTATTGGGGATTGAGTAGAATGCATGATTTTACAAATGAAGTAGATGAATATATAAAAAATCATTTTTTTATACGCTAAATTAAAATATCATTTAATATATAAAGCAGAGAACGCGCTACGTTTTTTGTCATTTAATCGTCAGATAAGTGAACCGTCAAACTAATATCAAATTGTCAAAAACATTTACTTTTTCAAAACTTTCTTCGTCATCACCCACGGGATGGAATTCTATTTGAAACAATTTTTCAGCAACGAACGCGTGCTTCAAAAGTACGCTGATCTTACTGTAAAAGTGGTGGCTCTTCAGAAGAAGAACAGTAAACCCGTTTTAGCGAAGGCATATCCAACGAGTAAAGCATGTGTGAAATTTACCATGCAATCGATGATGGAATTGGAGATGGAGTCAATTCCCGAACTGATTAACGTTATTCAACAAGCTAATGGGCAGTTTAATTGGAGCGAAAATGTTCATATCGTGGTTTCGCGTTATCGAAATTACAAAAATGACGAGCTTCGTTTGGTGTTACGTTCTAGTGAGTTCGGAACGGGTGAATTAGTCGTACAAAAACGGAAGGAAGTCATTCCTGACGTTGATTTATCGTTTGATGAAGATGAAGCACTACCTGTGGAGTCGAGGGATGGTGAAGGAGGAGGAGGAGAAGAAGAAGAATGGACAGATGAATGGGGGAATTTCTCCTTCAAAAAAACAGATTCGCTCTTGGGAATTTCAACACAGTTGAGTCGTTTTCATCACGACGTGTGTGGCAACGCTGGTGGGAGAAAAAGAAAGGTTGTTGCTAAATCAACAACGACAACAACAACGACAACAACACCAGCATCAAAGAAAAGAAAAAATGTTCATGAAGAACAAATAATAGCGTGTGAGTCAGATGTAGTAGAGTGTAATGTGAATAAAGTAAATTCGTCTGATGATGTGAATAAATTAAATCCGTATGCTTTAGCTGAATTAATTTTTTTTTATTCGACATCGAAAAATTTAAGTTTAGAAGATTGTATCTGTAGATATAATGATGAGATGAATGAGAATTTAGAATCAGTTAATAAAGTAGATTTTGTCAGTCTTATAAACGATAGAGGTTTTGAAGATATCAGACGTGTTGTTGAGCGTGTTGTCGCGAACAGTTAAAGGAGTAAATAGCGTTTTTTCTTTTAATTTTAGAAAAAACGTGAAGAAATGGTAAAGAGGAAGAAAAAAAAGGAAAGAAAAACGGTGTTTACTGAAGATTTTATTAAAAAAGCATCGCGACTTTTAAAAGGAGAAACATTAGAATTGGAACAATTAGAAAAATATAAACAACATAAACAGGCTAGAAAAAAATATAGACGATTAAATATTCATGTGAGTGAAAAGAACGATCAGTGGGAAATTGATTTAGCAGAAAATAAAGATTTGGCGAGATTTAATCGTCAATTTCGTTATTGGCTTGTGTGTATTGATGTATATTCGCGTTATGTGTGGGTGGAATTTCTAAAGAAAAAAACGGGAAAAAATACAGCGGAAAAAATGGAAAAAATTCTAAAAAAAGATGGGATTCCTAAAAAAATTCAATGCGATGAAGGAACAGAATTTCAAATAATTCGTAAAACTTTGAGTAAAAAGTACAATTTTGAAGTTTTTCACACGTTCAACCGAGAAATTAAAGCTTCTCACGTCGAAAGAGTAATTCAAACTTTAAAAATAATGGTACGTCGTGTTTTAACGATGACAGGCGGTTATGATTATTACACTTATTTTCCCATAATTCTCGAAAGATACAATAATTCACCGCAAAAAAGTTTGGGTGGTGCCACACCCTACGAGCTTTATCGTGAGGGTAAAAAACAAAAAAAAATTAAAAATATATTACTACGTAAAATGATAACCCCCGTCATTTTTACTAAAAACGCGTTGAAAGAAGGAACGCTCGTGCGAATAGCGCGTGGAAAAACGAATATTTTTGAGAAAAGCAGTCTACGACGTTGGACGAACGAAAAATTCAAAATCAGAAAAGTATTTGTAACGGATCCTGTGACGTACGAATTGGTGGATTTGAACGGTGAAAAAATTACGGGGATATTTTATCGCGAAGAATTACAACCATTATGAATCTGCAAATTTTAAGCAATACTGTTTTAGATGATGGTGGGGTAAATTACACGAATCAATTTGAAATGAAATTAGCCGAACCGATTGATGCGGTAAATCACGACGCGTTTTTTGAATTAACAGAAATTTCTTACCCGGGAACGACAAAAAATATCGCTGATGACTCTTGTTGGTTTAATTTTGAAATTGACTTTTATAATTGGAAATATAGTAAAGCAGATGATAAACACGTGAATTGCAGTTTGGAGGTGAAAAGCGATAATTTCATTATTCCACAGGGTTACTATACTTTAGAAAATTTATTGCAGTATTTAAATAACGTTTTTAATGAATACGAGGTAACATTTACGTTAACAACACCCGGTAAAGTAAAAATAACCGCGAATGTAGCAACCGAATATTGGGTAAATCAAGAAAACACTACAATTACTGTGAACGGAAATCCAAAAGGATATGATGGGGAAGATTCTGATTATTATCATATGTCAACTGCGTTAATAAACGGTACAAATGCGGAATATTATGTTTATTTTTTTTTGAGAATTTCTAAAAAATTAGCTTTTATGCTAGGGTTTGTGGATGAATACTTTGAATTTAAAATCAAAAAGGGTGTAGTTTATGATACAACATTTACGCGTGTAGCAGATCATTTACCCGACATATCTGATGGTCTAGATAAAATGTTTATTTATTGTGATGAGCTTGAAAGAAGTTTTATCGGTGATTCGTCTGCTGAACTTATTTGCACAGTACCGATTCGTTGGAGCGAACAGGGAAAAGGGAATGGTGAACTAATTATTTACACACCATCTGTACCGGTTAGAAGAAAATTTAAAAAAGCGTCTATTTCTTCGTTACATATAGCGTTAAAAGATAGTGTAGGTGTTAAAGTACCCTTTGATTCGGGAACTGTTAGCATCGAAGGTGTAGTTCATTATGTTTAAACTCCATTTTAAAGCGAAAGAAAATGCATTGGTAATAGAAAGCAAAGAAATTTCATTTCCTTTTTCGTCTTATTCATATGGTGATAAGAACGTATTATGGAATTTCAATTCTATAGAATGTAAAAATACTCGAGGAAATTTTCGTTTATTATACCGCAGAAAATTAGATTTTTCTAATATTCAGACAAATAAGGATGTTAAAAAAATTGAAAATTTAACATATACAAATCATGAGTTTGCCGGAATAGTGAGCCCAGCTGATCAGCATATGTTATTGTCTAAACGTTTATTATTCTTTCACGATGAAAAAAACCCTAAAAAAACAGAATCTAAAAAAAAATTACCGTTAATGTTATCAAATACTATGGAAAAAAAAGTTCAATTTTTTATCGTATATGAAAAAGACAGCGATAAAAGAATGCGTGATGAAGAAATTACAGTCACATTGAATTTGTTTGAAGAGAAGGTGTAATAAGAGAGGGGAAAAAATGAACAATAAAAAGAAAACATCGCAATTAGATGAAAAAGACTATTTGGATTTATTAAGAGGAAGAAGAAATGGTGGGGGGTATAACCGAGATTATTTTGTAATCAAACAAGAAACAAAACAAACTAAAGGAGAAATTTTACTTAATGGTAGTGTGGGGCTACCTCCTAATATGGATGAAAAACATGAGCAAAATTATGTAAAACCTGCAAAAAAAAGAAAAAAAGATACTTTACATCCTGAACTTTTACGTATTTTAAATAGATAATTTTATTTCCTTTTTTTTTAAAAAATGTGAAAAAAAGTTTTTTTATAGGTATTAAAATGTTTGTCAAAAAAAAAATCGTTATTTGGTTTGTTTTGTTTCACCAACTAGCAATAGTATGGCACGCAATAGAAAAAAGATAAAAAAACGAAGAAAAACAAGAAGAAAACAACAAAAAGGTAGTGGGTTTGGTGCGGGTATGGCACTTGGTATGTTTCTGCCGAAGTTATTGGATACGACAAAAGGGATCCTTAAAGTTAATATTTAATTTTTAAAAAATGGAACAACCACGTGATCAAGAGGTTGATCAACACGAGACATTATTTTCAAAACCTTTACAGTTATTTAAACCCACACCTTTTAATGATCTTTTTACGGAAAATCGCACGGATGTGATACATCCTATTCCCAACACACCTTTTGCAGACGCGTACACATTTAAACGACAAGGAAATAATGTGGGACTAATAAAAACAAGTGATGCAAGAATGCATGCAAAAGTATCATTACGAGGTCCTGCTGCTGCTCTTTTTCAAAACGCTAATTTTATCCCGCCACCTTTTCTTCTCCGAACTGGGTGGCGTTCTGCAGAATTGAAGATTAATGAATGTTTAATTACAGCAGCGAGTAATTTTAATTATTATGCATCATATATGAAAATTCTCACCCGTGAAACGCCTAAAATGTATAAAGATTCAAAACAAGTAAATTGCGGTTATTTTGATACCCACGGACAAATGAACGTCGTTGGAGGACATAATGCGGGTAGTGCAAGCAGACATGCTCTTCTGAACAATATAGCCCAAGTACAACTTATCGATAAAATTGATCTACCGTGTTTTAGCGAATCGGGTGGTGAAGTTTTTTTACCGTCAGCTTTCAAATTGGAACTAAAATATGTAAGAGCACCCTATACACTTCTTTTCATGGGTGGGAATCACGGTGACGTAACTTTTGCTGATATGAGAATGTCATTTGAAGATCTTCATATACGCGCCCCTGTTTACAAACCAAAAGATCAGTTGAGCAACGCTTTAAACACAGCGTTTGTCACTGATTCGCAAGAAGCGCGATATTATGCAACAACATTCCGCACAGTAACATCGTCAATAGCTGCTCTTCGAAGAACACATATTGAAAACGATGTGTTTAATGGATCATGTCCTGTTCGATTATTTATAGTGTACGTGAGACGTGACAATTTTGCTGGTACGATGGGTACGAATGTGTTTAATTTCCAATGGGAGAACTATTCAAATGTAAACGTTACAGTAAATAGCGTGTCTATTGGGACAATAGAAAATTCAATTGAAGCATATGAACAATTACGTAATGTTCTTAATAAAGATCATTCTGAAATGCCGATAACTTATACCCAATTTATAAACGGTTATGCTGTTTTAGCTTTTGATTTGAGTACAAATTCCGACACACATTTGAAAGTGTTACCTAATCGCCCCAGCGGTGTTGTTAACGTGCACATGAATTTTTCAGTTGATACTCCTGTGGGAAATATTTTCTACATTGGTGAATTTCGTAATGAAATAAAAGTCGGTATGAAAACACCAGCTCGTTTGTTATACGACGTATAAATTTATGAGAAATAAAAAAACATACTCATAACCGTATTAATTCTCGCCATGGAAAAAGCTAACGGGAAAAAAAAAATTATAATTAAAACTATACGGTCAGGAAATATAATTGATAAAGCAATACATTTAAATAAAGAACATATTATAGTTCATCCAGCAGTGTCGAAATTTGCTTGAAAAAATGGATGAAAAAGAAAAAAAAAAAGAAGAAAAAAAAAAAAGAAAAGAAGAAGAAGAAGAAGAAGAAGAAGAAGAAAATGAACAAAAAACAAAAAAACAAAAAAAACACGAATCATTTGATTTTTCAGAAAATGAATTGAACGATAATGATGATGATGATGATGATGATGATGATGATGATAATGATGATGATGATGATAATGATGATGATGATGATGATGATAATGATGATGATGATGATAATGATGATGATGATGATGATGATGATGATGATGGAAATGAAACGGGTGTGTTAAAATCATTAATATTATATCATCATTTGTTGAAAAAAGAAAAGGAAAAAAAAAAAAAAAATTCATTCCTTCGCTTAAAGAATTTTTTAAAGTAAATATGATTAAAAAGCATAAATTATACGATGAAAATTTAAAAAAAAAAATATTATTTTTAGCTAAAAGTATTGTGGAAAAAAAAATACCGGTAAAATGCAACGATGATTATTTATATTTACTTAAAAAAATGGTGTCCAAAAAAATTAATTCAAATGATCTTAAGATCATGTTATGCGAGGATCATTGTCTCAGCATTGTATTTGAAAGAGCACTTAAATTTTTAAGTAAATTTGAAAAAGAAAAAAATGAATAAATTACAATTAATTGACGCTGTTAAATTGAACGAGATGTTTGAATATTTAAAAAACGATCATGAAAATAAGAAATTACTTCAAGGAATACACAAACAAGATGAATTTCAGTTGGAAGAAAAAAAGGAGGCGATGGAAAACGCTGTTAAACAAAACAAACATGCCGGTGAAAGCATGGTGAGTTTTTTAAAACAAAAAAATGCTCTCAAACGTAAAGCCGACAATTTAATTGGAGATGATGCAAAACAAAAAGAAGAAAAAAACGAAAAAAAACCAGAGGAAAATCTAGAAACAAAAACATCAGCTGAAAAAAAATTAATAGAATTTTTAAATAAAAAAGGATTGAAAAACCACACTCTTCGAATGGGAGGTAGAAACATTAATCGCGCAGATTTAATATACGACTTATCACACAATGCAAGTAAACAATTTATGTTAAACGTTAACGAACGAAAAATTGCCTTAAAATACTTAAAAATAAAAAAAAATATGCCAGCCAACGTCATTAAAAATAATGCGTTGAGACAACATTACACCTCAAAACAATACGATTCCGAAGGCGAGACAAGCTCAGGAGGGGCAACCTCAAGTGCAGCAGACGACTCCCTTTTTCTCGACACCCTTTTTATTCCCGAAAAAAAAACAACAAAATATAATTTAGACGAGAATCGGGATTTTGTTTTAGCACGTCAAAAAGCTCGCGGTAGAAAAAGATCTGAATGAAAGGTGAAAAAAAATGTAAATTCGTATGTTTTTTAAAACGTTTTCTATACACTAACGAAATTGAAAAGCTAGCGTCTGAAAACGTTATATTAAAAAAATATTTTTTGGGTGCTTTTCCGGCGGACGTGCTACCTAAAAATATAACGGAAAATTGTTGCTGGATATGGAATACGGACGAAAGTGATTCGGATGGTCGTCATTGGGTAGCTATTTATTTGAACGGTGATAAAATGTATTTTTTCGATAGTTTTGCAAAATCAATTGATTTTTATCGTCGTGATTATTGGGTGAAATATGCAAAAAAACAACGAAAGAAATTTATTTACGTGCAGAAACGACCATTACAATCAAAAATAACGTATACTTGTGGTTATTGGAGTTTATTATATTTATACGAAAAATGTAAAAACATAGAAAATGCTACCCACTGGTGGAAATGGAAAAACAATAAAATCAAAATAAAAAACGAAATAAATTTAAAAAAAAAGATAGATTTTAAATTTGGTAGTGTAGTCGATAAATTAATAATTAAAAAATGTAAAAGTAAAAAAGAAAGTCAACAATGTTGTCGTAATTTTATGGAATCTTTTATTAAATAATTTTTTTTTACATTAAATTACGCTACCTAGCAGACTCGCTATAGCTACCAGCCCCCCAAAACCTCCTCTTTGTCTTTTTTTCAAAACACCTCCTCTTTGTCTTTTTTTCAATCCATTTCCTCTTTGTCTTTTTTTCAAACCATTTCCTCTTTGTCTTTTTTTCAATCCCTCACCTCTTTGTATCATAGCATAGTTGGGGTAATTGAAGTAGTTGCCACGCAACCCGGGTGCGTAAACAGTTGAACCCCCTTTTTGTCTTCTAAATTCCGGGGGTAAGATTTTGTCTGGCATGAATAACCTTATAATTCCGCCTTTTTGCCTTTTACCCATCTTACCAGTCTGAGTTATACAGAATTTTACCAACTGTTCGTTTCCGCAGTTTAACACCACTACCCCTTTGGTTTTTTTTCCTCTGATATAAATATTTCAGTTGATTTGTTTGTCTCGCATGAAAAGCATCGTAAAAACCCCCTAATTGATGTTTTCCCCTTTTTTCCCTGTTGCCACGCAACCCGGCGCCACTCCCTTTTTGTTTAAAAAAAATTATTTTTTTTTGTGATTTTGGCATGAATAAACTTAAAAATCCAAAACCGCCTTTTTGCCTTTTACCCATCTTACCAGTCTGAGTTATACAGAACCGACTGTTCGTTACCGCGATTTTAACATATAAATAAATATCAGTTGACAAATATAGATTTATTATTTTTTATTAAAAAATAAAAAAAAAAATTTTTTACACGTTATAAATTAATGTATTTTCTCCAGGAAATATATTAGTGCGTACGCGAGTATTTTCATAACTATTTGCCGCGTTATCAAATAATAAATAACCATAAGGGTCTTTATTTACATCATCTAAAATAGATGTGAATACCTCACGATTTATTTTTTTATTATCGGCAATAGTATACATATTTCTAACATCGGCTAAATTTTTAAACATTAAATGATATTGACTATTGACACGTGAGTTGCGTAATTTACCATCACCGTACATTAAATTTTGACATACAAAAATAACACTGATATTTTTATGATGCGCATCACGACACGCAAAGTTATTCAAATTAATTAAATTTTTTTTCGAAGAAGCAGCAACAGTCATAAGATCGTCTAAAACTACTAAAGTATTATAAATAAGTTTTGTGGAAACACCACGTAAACTATTTAATATTTTCTTTATTTAGCAAAGAAATAGTTTACGTGGTGTTTCCACAAAACTTATTTATATTACTTTATCGCCATGAAAACGTTCAAAGAATTAATTACTAAAGTATTATCGTTTAAACTAGTTTGCAAATCAGTTGCTTTTGGTATTCCTTTAGTACATTCAATAAATTCAATCTTCAGATTTTTTTCTTTTCCCACACGTTCGATTTCACCGTACAGGGGTTGATAAGATGTGTATAGAAACAAAACTTTATCGATTAAAGGTGTTATCATGACCTCGATGGATTGTAATAATTTGTAAAGCCAAAATGTTTTACCACACTGCGACGGACCGCATAATGTTAACATAAACGGGTGTTGAAATGGTATTACAGCTTTGTTTAATTTAAGTCTCTACAAAAGAAAAACCATAAGGAACGGTGTAAAAATTATTTTTAGCCACACGTTTGTTAAAAGTGAAAGTGAATATTTTCTCTTCGTCTGCAGTAAAAATATGGTTAATTTTATCGCGTGTTATTTTATCTGTATATTTAATTTTAATTATCTGTGATTTATTTTCGACACAATTTTTTAACGATTCAAAATTTAACTGTTTTTTTATTTTTTCATTGGTTAAACTAAAACCCTTTATGTGTACAACTTCGTCATCTAAATTTGTACGATAAGAGTACGATTTCGGTCCCGTTGCGCAAAATTGTGTGATCCATTCATTTTTTTTTAACTCATTTGTTAAATCGCCCAAATAATTACCCCTTTTAACCGCTACATCGTCACTTTTACTCGTGTAAATTACGGAGTCGGTATCGAAATACAAAACGCGTTCGCCTAAACTATCGATCAACTCGTATAATTTCAAGCGCGCGTAAGCTGTGACAAAACTTGCGATGACTACGTTTCCCGTTCTTAACGGTGTAGTAACGACATCGGTTTTTTGATAAGTGACACGTAAGGTGTTTTCGTTAACAAAATCACTCGATGTTAAATCTACATTCGGATCGTTCGCTAACCTTAGCAGTTCGTGGTAATCGGATAAAAAATCGACCTTCGTATTATTATCGTTTTGCGCAAATTTACCCCAAAGTGAATTTAATATATTTTTCGCTGTAGCTCGTAGGCCGGGGTTGTATTCTATCTTGTCTTTATCTAATAAAATACCCTCGTTTCTATAATAATCAGCGATATAGTTATCAACTTCGGAATCAATTAAATTTCTCTCATCGTCGTAACAATTATCTGGAAAACCGCTAGCCTCCTGTTTTATTTTCAAGAAACAATTTACAAATTCTTGAAAAATTCTTTCCTGACGCGAGTAATGGTAAATTTCATAAATCTCAATAATTCTGTAGCCTTTCTCAATAGCTTTATTTATTTCTACGCTAGTCCATGTACCGGAAATACACCGCTCATCTTCGTTATGCCCGCACGGTGTTAATTGAATTGAACTAGCGCACGCGTGACACAGAGGAAATATTAATCTCTCGTTAAGACGTACGGGTAAAACGGGAAAATACAAATTTTGCGGTGGTAAAATACGGCATTTTACTAAACCGAATACTTCAGATATTTCTATACGGCGACATTCTTCTTTAATATATATCGTTGGGTGTCCGACAGGAAATTTATTAGCTTTTTGAACGTAAGGGTATAAAGATGTAAAATCATCGTAATGAATTTTCTCATTCATATTCGTCTTTTTAAATAAGCAAACAGGTGATGTTCGACCACCGTAAAGCGCATCTCTTACCTCTAATGGCAGATAAGCGGCGTAAAAAATATTTTTCTCAACTAGGGTTTTTTTTGTGACTTTACATTCTTCTCGAAAATCACATTCCCATTTTTCTACTACTTTATAACCGGTTTTTTCCATATTATGCGTGAATTTTTTTGTACTCGCGTAAAGATGCGTGAATTTTGTGTTATTTAAACGATTCGTTTCGTAGGGGAAATAACATTTCGGACACCCGTGAAAATAGCAACCGTGAAATTGATAGACGGTGTCGCCGTAAAAACCGTCAACATGACGACCCAAAATTTGCTTTTCACCATTTCGCGAACATTTATACTCTAACATACCGTTGGCTTCTTCAGCATTTATTTTATCTAGCCACATTAACGCCACAACACTTTGATTGGCACGACCTCTATAACCGCTAGCAGGTATAATACCGACACATTTATCTCTTAAAAAATTCATGCGGAATACTTTTAACGTCAAACTCGCTATGGTAATACATTCTGTATCGTAAAAAGGAGTGACCCCCGAAGTTTCACGCATGAACGTGGCAAATTTAACACACCCCTTTCGTAAAATATCGACATCCGAGCTACAGTAATAATACATTTCTTCTTCAAATACATATGTTTTTTCTTTTTTTTTCAAATACCATTTTTCAAATTCAACTTTTGTTTTCTTCTCCATATTTTCGAGATCGAAATAATCACGCGATACAATACAACCAACATAGGTTAAATCTGTAAATTTATACGGATGAAAACCTTTCGTTAATTCCTCAAGACCCATTGTTTGCGGAATTTTAGCCAATTTCATGTCTAAAAATGAATAGCTATCGAAAAAAGTTATTTTTTTATCAGGGATTTTCAACATCATTATTTTACAACCATTCATTATAGTGTCAGGGTAAATTTTTTTTTCATTTATGAGATATTGAAAAATAAAAATTGTGTCAAAACGCCCCCCATTATGCGCTAACCAAACAGAATTTTCTTGCGTTAATAAAAACTCGCATAAATCTTCTACAGTATTATCTCCTTGAAAGATAAATTCACGTTTTCCACAGCATGGTTGAATATTATCAGTCGCAATGTAATTTTTACTTTTTTTAAACTCGATATTTTCACACTTACGACATACTTTTTGCACGACGCAATAATACGGTACCATTAATTTATTCACGTCAACGCGCGTTTCAAAATTAAAAAAAAATAAAGTAGGTTGTTCAACTTCTTTTTTTTTTGACACGGTTTTCATATAACAAAAATGCGCTTTATCTCTATAGTCATTACAGTGGTGACAAAATTGTTTGTTACAATCGTGCTTTTTTACATTCTTTGCAGAGAAAAAACGAAATCGGGGTACAATCTTATCACAAGTTTTACAAAAAAATAAGTAACTACACGGTGTTAATTTTCCGTGATTAGCTTGTAGAGGGGTAAAAACACGATTTGTTAAATGAGCTGAAAAACATTTATTATTGTAAAATAAAATATTACAATTAGAACACTCAATTTTGCAGTCGACGACGAGGCGACATTTAGCTTGTTTGTAGCAACGTTGACATGTCAAATGGTTATGACATATATGTGTATTTTTCCGTTCGTGATGTAAGTAATAATTCATACATCTCACGCAAAATTTGCTCGGTGGTAACTTTGAAAACTTAACCATGCTTAAGACGACATCGTAATGTTTATTATTTAACCATAAACAAACAACGTCGTTGGTTAACTTAATTAAATTACCTTCTTCATCGCATCGTGAATCATACACTATGTCGTTATCAAATTGATCCGAATATACTACTAAATCAACACCCTGTTGTTTAAGAAAATTCTGATAAACACCATCGTAATGCTTTGAGCCCACACAACATCCTTCAACTAATCCACATTTGTCATAAATCTCACGAACCTCGTCAATACTGTACAGTGTGTCGACAGCTGTGTGTGGGGATCTTTCCATCGCCACATACCGTGTGTCTTTTTTTTTTAACCACGACAAACTCACTAGTAAACTAACTGCGAAGCAGCAATTTTTAATGATTTTATTTAACCCGTCACATACGATGCTAAAAACACCCATTCGTTGATCGCGACCGTATTTTTCCACATTTTTACCCACACCACCCCCATCATCATCATCATTGCCACCCCCTCTACCCAATTGTCGATATATGTTTTTTTTACCCAGTTGTTTGTTTTTTTTCTTATTTTTATTATACGTATGTGGAAAAGTTTGAATAACTACGTTTGATTCCCATCCGTCAGCGATCAACGTGCGGTTGCTTTGCATCATTTTTTCAAAAATATTTAGTAAGAAATTGACGTTAAAATCTTTAAGTTGAAGAACAGCAGTTGAAAAATAAGATTTTGGTGCGTGTGAAAAAATAAAACGCACATAATCATTCTCTGAACTTGTAGACGCTCGAGCTACATTCAGTAAATAAGTAAACACTATACGTAACGATTGAATAAACGCAATAAAATTCATTCCCGATTTTCGCGCAATCGAAACGTGTAGTGTTTTTTGAGAAAATTTAAATTTTTCATTATAACTAGATTCGATAGTATTAGTTTTAAAATCTTCTTCAACTCTTTTTCCATCTCCTTTTTTTTTACGTTTTTCTAGCAACTCCCTTAACTCACTCACATCTTCATCTGTAAATACATAAGGATTTTTCTCACTCATTTCTTTTTTTACTTCTAAAAAAAAAAGGAAATTTTCTTTTCTCTTTTTCTTCCTCTTCTTTTACTTCACTAGCGCCATCAACGCGTTCGATTACGACGTGTTCTGAATCACGTATATTTATACAATTAAAAGTGAAAAAAGGTTTATCTTTAGAACACATTTCACCCATTTTTTTTAAAAAACTAAAAAAATAAAAAAATAAAAATAAAGAAAAACAACAGGTTTTAGTTTTTTTTAATTTAGTTAACCTCGACTACCAATGGATTACAATCAAATTCACATCGAAGTTTATTTAAAAAATAAAGAAAACGGGAATACTCACATTGGCTACGAAATTGTCGATAATGATGTTGGAATATTATTTTCTCCTTTTATCTTACAAGACTGTCTTAAAGAATTTCAAAATAACGAAGGAAAACAATTAATATTTATCTCAAGTTTTGAATTAACGCAACGACTTAATGATATGCTACAAATAATAGTCGACATACCTTCAGATATATTGTATAAAATAAGATGTTTAATAAATTTTATCTCAAAGAGAGAAAAAATAGAAAATAACCAGGATCTCTACATAGGTATAAGAACAATATTCTAAAAAATAAAAATAAAAACAAATAAAAAATGGTTAAACAACCGGTGAATAGAGGTGGGCGAAGAATGAGTTTAAACTCACAAAATGTACGTGCTGTTTTACAATGTCGAAGCTATACATTAAAAAGAAAACGATGTCGTAAAAGAACAGCACACACACACAAATGTTGGATTCATTTAGCAAAACAAGATAACTTACGTGTTAAAAAATCACGAATTCCAAATGCGGGTAAGGGTTTGTACAGTTGGAAGAAACCTTTTAAACGCAATACTAACGTCGCTACGTATACAGGTGAAAGAACTACGGTGAAAGATATGGATCGAAAATACGGTCGTAAAACAATCGCTCAATATAGCTTGTGCGATGGTCCCCGCCACTGTGTCGACGCGTATAAGTCAACCGACGGTGCGCCTCGATTTTGTAATGATGCAAAAGGATCGCGATATAAAAATAACGCTTGTTTTACAGGAACAACAAAATACAATAATCGATTTAAATTACAAACAACAGCGGGTATAAAACCCCATCAGGAAATTTTTGCCGATTATGGTGATGAGTATTGGCCACGTGGATACTTTAAAAAAACGAAAAAATGAGCAGAAGCCGGGGTTTTCGAGGAAAAAAAAGACAAAGAGGTGGAAAAAAATTCAAAAAGTAATGAAAATTATGAAAGATTTTGAAACTACCAAAAACAAAATTATAAGAAAAATAAAAAATGGTGTAGTGAAAGTGAAAAAATTTAAAAAAAAACAATTTGGTGGTTTGGTACAACCGGATGTAGACACATATCAGCAATTTGGTGGTAGAATGCAACCAAAAAAATATTATTTAAAATAATTTACAAAAAAAAATAAAAAAATAAAAGAAAAAAACGCGTAGTCTTTATATTTTTTATAATTTAATTATTTTTTTCAAAAATGATCAGAATAAATTACATGTGTTTCATACGTTACGTAAGGTAAATTCCCTATACCATATTTCACACCTTTTTTTGTTTTAATGTTTTCTGTAAAATTAATATGCTGAAGTAAAATTAAATCGTCGTCTCGAGATAAATCATATTTTAAATTATCCAATTTAACTGAGCTTGAAAACATAGGTAAATTAAAATACGCGTTTAATGAATTTTGAGGAATTATTTGATACGGTGTTATAAAGTTCTCAACATAGGGGTGAGGAGTAGTTACTTTCAACAAATCTTTATGTACTCGTAATATCGTGAAGAAAATATTGTTTTTTTCTTGATCCACTACATTTTTAGAAATTATTATCTCGATAGAATCAATAATTTTTCTTTTTTCCCACGCGTCTACATCGGGGGTGTGCGTTAAAGAAAATGGATAGGCATTTTGATGATAACGTCCTGCATTTAGAGTTGTGAAAGTAATAACTCTCGTTTTCTCATTAACATAAGGATCGATAATATCACCTTGACGTGCGGTTTGTTCTCGAAAATGATATTTACCATCGCTGCGTTTCACGGGTATTTTTCCATACTTGTCTGCTGAATGAAACCAAAAACGCGGATTTTTGATAATAATTTTTTTATCACCCATAATAATACAAAAATTTATCTCTTTTTTTTATATCGTGTGTTAACTCGGCAACCTTTGCTGCGAAAAGCCTCACCTCATATAAAGAACAATGAACATCATGTCGTCTCTCATGTTCCTTGCAAATTTTTATATTTTTTAAAAAATATTTAACTAATTTTTCATATTTTTCTACACCAAAATGTTCTAAATTTACACATTCCACCCCCATTAACGCACATAAATCAGATTCAATTTTACCCCCTTTATAACCGAATAAAATCTCAGATTTACCACTAAATTTTTCTTTAAATTCATCTAAAAATTCTGCCTGACTGTAATATCGTGGGTTTTTTCGATAATTATATAATTTTAAACCGTGAATCTGATATTGGCGATGAACGGTGCGTTTATCTTGTTCAGTCATTCTCTCGTAATCAACATCTTTGATAAAACAATGAAACATTTCATATTTTCCACTAGCCATAGAAATCAGGAAACTTCACGAAAATAAATTAACGAATTAATACGATAACATTCACAATCCATAATATGCGTAACATTTTTTAATATTTCTTCTCCTTTTACACCAAATAAATCTGTATGATCTACAATCTTGTTAAACTCATTGTCGTAACACGAATACATTTTTACAACTGATTTAAAAACTCACATGTTCATCAATTTATCTTTAAAGTAATAAAAATTGTCTTCAGCTAATTTATGCATATGCACGTCACATTTTATCATTTTTGATATATTACTAGCGAGCACTATATCGTACATAGGTGCAGACTGTTTCAGATCGGTGTTAAAAATATCACGTAGTTCAACACGGTTTATTTCTTTCAAAGCGGATTTGAGAAACAGTTCGACTTTGTCTTCCTGCGTGATGACACAACCACAGCTGTCAAAATACATCTTGTTGATAGTCTTGTTTAACAACTCCAAATAACATCGTTCAAACACCGCTATCTCATGTCTCTGTGGCTCTGCTGCTGCTACTGCTGCTGGCGATGATGATGGCGATAATGTCGATGATTCTCCTTCTTCTTCATCTTCATAATTCTTTTGAATTCTTTTAACCTCCCAGTCAGCTACGGCTTTATCAAAATCTGCTGTACATATGAACTTACGTTTCATTGTATGTCTGCAAATTGCAAACTCCAACGTTGTTTCCTTTTTATACAATTACATCGTGAACACGTCACACGTCTAGCAACCACTAATGGTGTAATTCTTCTGCATAAATCACAATACATAATATTCACATCACATTTTCTACACGTAAAATAACATCGTTCAAACGTCACTGTCTGTTGATGACATATTATGCAAAACACCATTTGAAATTTCCTGAAGTACCACTTGAAAATTATTCCAATTCAATAATTCATCGTCTTTTTTTCCTTTTAAAGCGTACGTCGTAATAGCTTGCTGTACGCTGTGATGAGTGAGCACGTATTTTCTGGTTAGCTCTTTTAAATCACGCATTTGTTGTATAATTTCAGCACGTTCTTCCTCGTCACTTTTAGGTTTTTTCTCCTCACTATTCATAATGGGTACTGACTGTGTTGTTGTTATAAAAAAAAATCAGACGAGTTTTTATAATAAATTCATCCAATTATAATTTCTAATTTATTTTTTAAAAGAACAAAAAAACAAAAATCAAAAAAAATGTGTGTCTTCCTTTAAAAACGATGTAAAGTTAATCCGGTGTTAGAAATAAAAAATTCACGATGCGTACACGTTCAGCAACAAAAAAAGACAAGAAACGCGTACGTGTTGAAGAAAATGAAACAGATAAACGCCCGCGTATTGATGAAGAAAAAGAATTAACTGGTGCTGACTTATTTGATTTATTAAAAATGGTGTTGATGCATACGTGTTTTCGTTTCTTTCCCAATCGAGAAATCGGATTGTTGTACTGGTTGATGGGATTAATAGATATCTACGAGGGTGGCTACATAAGACTAATTCCACGACGAAAACAGCCGTACCGGAAGCCTACGCGTAGTTGGTGTGTACCTCTCCACTATTGGAGATACGATGGTGGAAAGGCATTACCTGGTGTTGGAAAATTACGTCATGTCATTATAAGAAATGAAGATTATTATATGACAATTCCCTATATGTATAAAGAAGGTGAAAAATGGTGTATTATAAATGAAGGACTTCAAATAGTGTTAGTAAAAGACAAACGATTTATTTATTCATTTTTTCCTAAAAGAGGATGCCATATATATAATTCTTTTTTATTTCCTATATTACCCGTGGATTTTGAACAATGGCATAGTGAAATTTATCACCGTGTAGCTCTTTTAAATAACAATTGCATGCATGTACCTTACTCTTTCTATATATATCGTCAATGTTGGAACAAGAAATCGCACACTACACTACATGCCGTATTTACATATATATATAACAAGTACGGTGATGAAGGTGTGAGTATAGCAGTCTATATGTATAGTAAATCACCAAATTTTTTCCACCAAGCGCTTAAATGCAAAGACGGTGAGATAAGTGTAAAATTTTTGCTAAATACAGCCTGTTGCTTTATTTGTTTTTGTGAAAAACACAACCCTTGCGGTATGATTAAAAAAAAATCACATACCTACGATGTTCTTAATATTATTTCAGAAGAAGAAGATGTTGATATTTCAGGAGAAGACAGAGAGAAAAATCATGAAATGTGTTTATTTGAAGGTTGTGAGGTAAACAATTCATCACATGTAGACACGCGTGAATTTGAAATGTTTGATTATGACACTGTGTCAAAAAAATCAATCAATAAAATAAAACAAAACTTAACATATCTTTCAGAACCAGCTATCACATTAACTAGTCTCGAACCAGGTGAATATATACTCACCCAACAACATACAAACGAGCACACGATACGTATCGAATACGCTGAGGGTTTCAATAACGACGTAATAAGTTTTATACGTAAATTCTTTAAATCTGTATATCGTTCGGCTAATTTTATAAGTTATTTACATAATTTTCTCTAATATATCTTTCAAATTAAACAACATAGACAAATGTGATTTTCTATCTTCAAAAACACGTTGGCCTTTTTTACATTGCAATATTTCTAGTTGCTCACATAACATTTTATGTTGTTTAAAAGACTTTACTCCACACGTCAAATTATTTCTCAATATAGCGTGTAAAGCTTTTCCCACACGTCCATTACCATCACCAAACGGATGTATATATTCGAATATATAATATATTCGTGTAGGTATCAAATTCAACATGTCATCATCACTGTCAACTTTAATTCTACAATAATGTTCATCTAATAATTCCATGTATAATTCTATATACTCAGGCGCTGGAGGTGTATGATTACTACTACCACAATATCTGTAATTTCTGGAATATTCACCCTCGTTGTAATTTTTCATACCACGCTTATGTAAATAAACGCATATTTCACTTATTTGCATTTGTTCTCGTTTTGATTTTTTTAATCGGTAAAAATCACTCAATCCTCGTGCATATTTTGCACACTTGTAAAAAAAATATATATCCTCTTCGTCTTCTTCCATAAGTACGACATAATAGGAAAATATTTTAATTCTTAAATGATGTTCCCAATTCATTTCGTCGATAAACCCCAAAAAGCGCTGTCAAAATACTCGCTGATGCAACAATCTTTAAGATGTTGACACGTGATTCTTGTAATATCTCTAATAAAAAAATCCTGATTTTCCACGCCTTCAAAAAACACGATTACCAACGAATAATACGCGATAACATCCCCAATGGTATAACGCTGAATCGCTTCATAAATATCCTGCAATTGATGTTTCGAAATTTGAGCAGATATATTTTTAAATAGACGTTGTTGGTCAAAAATGCATTCTTTAATTTTTCCCTCAAATATCCTCCCGTGCGTAAGAATACCAGCTTTATTCACTTCCTCTAATATAATATCCATTTTTTTTAAAAAAAACCCCACGCAAATACGTTTTATACCCATTTTTATTTACACACACAATTAAAAATTCCAAAACCAAATTATAAATTACAATTCTAACACCCTACACCCTCATAAAAAAATCCGATTTTAAAAAATTACACCATTAATTTTTACTTTTTTTTACCAGTTTTATCTGGTAATATATATCGCGCTGCAATCAGCTCTAGTGTCGCTAACTTATCTTTCAACTTAACTATTTTTGTGATTTTTTTTTGTTTATCATTGTAAATATATTTCAATTCTTTAAATTTGTTCTCCGCCGTCACTACTATGTCTCTATCGTGTCTATTTAATATACCATACGTATCTACAAGCATTTCCTTTTTTTTAAAAATAAGTGTACGTCTATAATTTCTCTTATCTACATGTTCTTCTAACCTCGCCTGTTGTTCCACTTCGTTGAATGCATATTTCAGAATGTCGATATTTTTCCCTTGGGGTCTAACCGGCGCTGTCTGTGTCTGTCGAGAACCCTCTTCTGGTGTAAATATATAATTAAGTAAGTCCTCATTAACACCAACACCGTCTTCTTCTTCTTTATTTCCTTCTGCTTCTCCTCCTTCGTCTATTACAGATTCGATAAATGGAGTCGGTGCACAATCAGATAGAGGCGATAACTGGGGAAAACTCGGTGTAGCCATCTGGCTGTAAATCTCCCCCATCAATACCATAGTAGGAGGATGTTGAGTATTAGTCCAGTTTTCTCGTTGATTTTTTTTCTCAATCACAGCCTGGCGTTCCTTTTCTAGCCTCTCAACCTGCTGTTGTCTTCGTTTATCTGTTGATGCGGCTGTAAATTGCTGCTGTTGTTCTCTGGCTAATCGTTCGTTATTCAGTCTCATCACCTCATTTATGTCGATCTTATTTTCAGTAACGAATTTGTAGAATTGTTCCATCTTTATCGAACGTCTTCGAAAAATGTCAAATCTATTTTTTTCCCATATTATATATAGTGCATATTTTTAAACTAATTAATTTTTTCATCCAATAAGACGCGTAATTTTCTTTTTTGCAATTCAACACACGAAAGAAAGAATATTTAATTTACAGATTCTAACCGGATGTTAAAAAACCCACTTGAAAATTAACATAGAACCCTCGGTTGTTGACTTAAATGAAGTGTTTTATTTTTGTATGGGTGAAACTTTGTGGAGGGAAAATGATGGCTGAGATAAAAGAAGAAGAAGAAACTGGTACAGATACATTGTTATACTTGAATCAACAATTAAAGAAAAAAGGTTATAACACCGATTATACTAACGAAAGTATATTACGCGCCATTCAACCTGTTGCTAAGCGATTATGGTGTATATCAACATTAGCGGATGATGTAGAAGAATGCTTTGCATATAACTGTCAACGATTCCCAGATGTATTTGGTTTAACCGTGGATAATTGCGTAAGGGGTGTATGTTGCGTCTTCCCAGCCTGCCTACAACACGCTCTATCAAGAGAGACACTGAAATGAAAAGAATATGCTTTATTAACACGTATACCCAAACATTTTTTACTCAGAGATCTAGAAAGTCTACCGACAGTGGAATACGCACGTATAAAAAAACTTTCAGATCAATTTGACAAATTAACAACATTAGACAATATTAATCAACTTTGTTCAAAAAATTAAAATAGAGTTCATTAAAGAGTTTTAAATGTTTTTGTCTTTCTTCTTCATCTTTAATGCTGTAGTAGGCTATGGGTTGTCTTTCTTTTTCTCTTCACATCTTGTAACTATCGATATCTTCTTCTCTTCAATCTGCTTCTTCTCACCACTACCATCTGTCAGTGTACTCGATATCTGCTTCTGCTTCTTCTCTTCATCTGTCACAGTAGGTGTAGGATACAAATAATAAACGCGTTGACCACTGTTCTCGCAATAACAACACTCTTGTTTCACATCGTCAGCGTCAGTATCAGCAACGGTAACTAATATAAGAAAACAAAATATACCCAGATAAAAATTCATCTTCAAAAATCAGTTGAATTATGTCAAATCAAGTCGCCTGTCAAATTTTATATAGATTATTTTTTAAATTTATTCATAAAAATACATAAAAAAAATCATTTTCATCCACACATATGCGCACATTTGCACGTAATAACTGAAAAAAGCACGTTTTTGCTTAAATCACTCACAATTCGTGCTGATAGGGATCTCTCGCCATTCCTGATGAGTGATTAAGCGAGTCATAAAATAGAGCTGACGTTCAGCATTCATCTCATCTCTCATCTCATTTTTAATTAATTCCAACGAGGTTGAACATCGAAAGCGACTCACCGTCAATCAAATTTTTTCGTTCAGCATTCATCATCATTTTTAATTAATTCCAATTCCCACTCAATACGTCAATTAAATTTTTTTTCCGGTTTCGAACCATTAATAACAAAAGGGTCGCAGCCAGAATCGATAATGCAATGTTTTCCCAGAACCAATTTTCCCAGAACCAATTAAGAATTCAAAAACAAAAGAAATACGAAATTTTCCGTTTTCTTACCCAGAATCGATAATATGGTGTTTTCCCAAGGAATACGAAATTTTCCGTTTTCTTACCCAGAATCGATAATATGATGTTTTCCCAGAATCAATTAAGATTCAAAACAAAAGGAATACGAAATTTTCCGTTTTTCTTACCCAGAATCGAAAGGCATACGAAATTTACCGATTTTCTTACCCAGAATCGTTTTTCCCAGAACCAATTAGAAATTCAAAACAAATTTCATATTAGGATGCAAAAAATCGTTCTGAGTTCAAAACTACATCCCTTCTGAACCCAGTTTGACTCAAGATAACATAGGAAATATGATACTTCATACGGGGAAAACCCGTGTTGCGAGTCTATTATAAGAATCAAATAAAAAGAAAAAATGCAACAAAAACAATTGAACTAAAATAAACGAAAATCAGACAGTAGTCGTAGAAATGTCAAGCGATTCCAAAATAGCAGTAAGAAGAACATTCGATGAAAAACCAAGCGAAGATTCCGAGGTATATGTATATAGCGAAATCTGAACGAGACAGTTGATCTTGATAAATATTTGACGGTTATACGGCACGATACAAACTTGTGTAAAATTCAAAATATATAAGATGAGCATCAACCAAAATAGTACCAATAAAAGAATGGGACGATGACAACAAAACTGGTATGAATAACCAAACTGCGGAGTCCGGATTGACGGAGAAAATTCAAATATAACTGTTGCTAGGAGACGTCAAGTGAGACAAAACAACTCCAACGGTCAAACACGAAATGATAAATAATTCAAAATTGATTACACCAACAGAAGTGAAACTTGTACAACATGATAGGAATACCAAAACCAAACGAACTGTGAAATTTTGGCTCACCAAATAATCGTGACACGGAGAAACAATACTTGTACAAAATCACGAACTACAGATACGCCACAGGCCAAACGGTCAAATAAATAATCCAAAAATAAAGCCACGGAAATTAATCAATCGATCCAGAACTTGATGTAGAATGTTCACGAAGTACTTAGCAAACCAACAATCCAAAATTTACATAATGGGGACCAAATATTGAAACCAACGAAGCAGAAATAAACAGAGCTAAAGAGAGGCGTACTTGACACCTGACACCTGACACCTGACACCTGACACTACACTACACTACACTACACTACACTACACTACACTACACTACACTACACTACACTACACTACACTACACTACACTACACTACACTACACTACACTACACTACACTACACTACACTACACTACACTACACTACACTACACTACACTACACTACACTACACTACACTACACTACACTACACTACACTACACTACACTACACTACACTACACTACACTACACTACACTACACTACACTACACTACACTACACTACACTACACTACACTACACTACACTACACTACACTACACTACACTACACTACACTACACTACACTACACTACACTACACTATATTATCTTGTATTATATTAGAAATGTAGTTTACTCTAAACAGTTTCTTATTGTAGAAGCTCTTTTAAAAGATGAAAAAATGGATTTAATAGTAAAGTCTTAAGTTTCATGTTACATGATGATATTTTACAGTAATAATTTATAAAATATGTTAGAATGTTAGTGGTTTTTAAAATAATTATTTGAAAGTTTTCATGGCGATAATGTAATATAAATAAGTTTTGTGGAAACACCACATAAAATATTTCTTTGCTAAGCTTTCTGTTGCTTAGTTTATAAATGATGTCAGCCAACAACTTGTTGTCATTATTTTTATTTATTTATTTTATTTTATTTTATTAACTTCGCCATATGTAACATACATAGAAATAAACATATAAATAATAGCAGGTTTAACAATGGCAGGGGAACCACAACAGTGGTAGCCAATTACTGTGGGCCCTAAACATACAAAGGATATAGAGAGATAACTATGAAAAATAAAATTACAGCACATTATAAGTATTACATAATTACATACAACAAGAAATTGGGTCACTGAGACTCCGAACAGAGTTGCATTTGAGACAGATTGTTTTAAATGTGCGAGGGTCTTCACAGTTATAAGAAGTTACCAACGATAAAAAATAATACTTAAGCATAACTGATTTAAATAAAGAAAGAGTATCTGTGTTAAGGTCAAGTTTGTCTGCAAGAGAGTTCCAAATTCGGCAAGTTCTGATGATGTAGGATTTTTGATAGGTAGTTGTTTTACATTTACGAATGATGAATTTAGTTGTGTTGCCATTAGAGGATCTAGTTGGTCTGGATGTACGGATAACTGGAAGAACGGAAGATTTTAAACTGATTAATCCATGTGTTATTTTGTAAAAGAAAACCATGTCTAAATACTCGTGCCAATAACAAAGTGGAAGGAGCGACAAATACTGCATCCTATTATTGTAGTCAATATCACAAGAAAATGGCAGGTTGAAAATGTATTTGGTTGCTCTCCTCTGAATTTGTTCCAACTGCATAATCTGTTCTATCGACTGTGGAGCCCAAATTTGTGTCGCGTATCCCAAGTGGGGATGCACCAAAGCAAGATACAGCGTGCGTCTCACCGCAGTATTCTGGATAAACCTAGTGTTCCTTCTGATGTAACCTAGAAGTTTATTGGCGCGTGAAGATTGCTCGTTTACTTGTTTGTTCCATGTTAAATTACTCGCTACCCAGACACCAAGATCTCTTTCAGTTTCGGCGGTTTCTAGGGTGGAGTTGTTGACGTGAAAGTGGATTCTATTGGCTTGATCCTCCTCGTGATTCTCTGAGCTTTACATTTGGTCTCATTGAAGGCGAGGCCAGACAGTGAAGACCAGGTTTGTAAACTGTTCAGGTCTTCTTGGAGGGATGTACCGTCGTCCGAAGAGTTGATAGCCTTGAAGAGTTTTGTGTCGTCAGCAAACATTGAAATTTGGCTGGATTTAATTACGCTAGGCTGGTCATTGACGTATAGTACGAAGAGAGAAGGACCGAGAATAGAACCTTGAGGCACACCTGAACTAACGGGCAGTGTATCCGATGTGGCGCCAAGTACAGTTACACGTTGGTGGCGTTCCATCAGATATGATTTGAACGACTGGAGAAGATTGCCTCCAAAACTAGCCCCGTGTAGTTTGCGTAGCAGGCGCTTGTGATTAACCTTATCAAATGCCTTTGACATATCGAGGTACATCGTATCGATTTGTCCTCCGTTATCTAGTACTGAACCAATGTAGTCGATGGCTTCCAAAAGATTGGTTACGCAGGATCTACCAGTAATAAATCCGTGCTGGCATGTCTTGATTTGCTCGAATAAATGGTGCTTGATGTTGTTAAATACACAGCGTTCCCAGACTTTCGATACTATTGATAGTAGTGAGATGGGTCTGTAGTTTTCCGTGTACTGCTTTTCTCCTTTTTTATACACAGGCACGACGTTAGCCGGTTTCCAGTCATGTGGGAGTACACCTTGTTGTAGTGATTTATTGAACAGCATGCACAAAGACGAAGAAATGACGGAAGCTGTTTCTTTGAGTAATCTTGCTGTTATGTTATCAGGACCAGTGGCTTTTGTAACGTCAAGGGATTCAAGTACTGCTTGGACTTCCTGGACAGTTAGAGTTAGGTCGATCATAACAGGCTCCACTATTTCACAGTTGGGGTCCTCCGGGAGGTTGTCAGATGTAAATACCGATGTGAAGTAGTTGTTGAACATATTAGCTATTTCTGCAGGATTATCAGCGGTGGTTCTTGACGACTGGACGCCTTGATCAGCAGTTGTTGCACTTGCATTAGCCATGGAAATAAGATCAGGAATGCTACGGGTTTTCGATTTCTGTTTCAGTACTGACCAAAAACGTTTTGGATTATTCTCATAGTGGCTTACAAGAGAACTAAAGAAATTCTCGCGGCTATCCCGTAGCATACGTTTTACTTCTGCGTGCAGGTTTTTGAATTTCTGTTTTTGGTGATCAGTCGGAGAAGATTTCAATTTTTGACGGATGGTGTTCTTTTTCTTGATCATATTTAAGATGGTACCACTAATCCAAGGTACGGGATTGCGTCCTTTTAATTTCTTGCATGGTATATGCTCAGAGACTGCCGCCAGAAAAACATCTTTCCAACTTTGCCAGTCATCATCTATATCTTCATGTTCTAGGACTGAGGACATGTTTATAGCCGAGAGAGTAGTACGCAATTTTTGGAAATCTCCTTTTTTGTAATCGTATACCGATCTTCAACTTTCCGTTGGGGCTTTAATAAACGCATTAAATCCGTAGTAGATGACACAATGGTCCGTGAAAACCGCAGCATTTTCAGGTGATAGTACCTCAGTTATGCTAACATGTTCTGGTACACTAGTGATTATAAGATCGAGGATGTTATTCCCGCGTGTAGGGGTGCTGTTGAGTTGCGTCAAAAAGTGATCGTTTAATGTTTTGATGAAGGGAAGTTCTTTAGTGCCCGATGCTCTAACAATATTGCTCCAAGAGATGTTCGGAAGGTTGAAGTCACCAGAAATGACCACGTTGTTGAATGGATCGCAAGCTTCGTTTAGGAAACTGTTAAATATATTAGGCCAGTTTGAGTCGGAATCCGGTGGGCGATAACACGAACAGAAAAGTATCTTCTGAGCCGAAGCCGTTGTAAGCTGCACCGAAACGATTTCTAGTTGTAACCCCTCGGTTGCGTTGATTGTGGTTGGTAAATATTGATCCACTGATGTGAATGAAGTGTTCTTTACTGCGATCAGAACTCCGCCAGCACGCCGAGTATTTCGATCTTTCCGGTAAATGGTGTAACCGTCATGAAGTATTTCAAAGTTTGATATACTTTGATCCAGCCAAGTTTCATTTACGCAGACAACATCAGAGTCATTTGCGTAAACTAGGTCCTGGAAGCACTGTAAGTTGGTAATTATTTTGTTTCCGGTGGTGGTTTTGTGGATACTTTTCAAACTTCGAGCGTTCATAACAACACACTTGATTCTATCTTTCGTACTGTTAGTAGTTTGTGGTCCATGGTTAGTCTCGATATCTCCGGATAAAACTTCAATGCCGAGGTGACAATTTGGAGAAGAAAGACAAATGTAGCCATGCTTAAACCAAACTGATACCTGAGGAGAGTGGACTAATATCTTAACCCGTCGTTTGTTTTTTAGCAACCAGTTCGGTATGTAAGGGTTATACATCCATACACGTCTTGTTTGAAATTTGTCTGAAAAATGTTTTCTGTCAAGACATAATATCTTCACAGACTGATTTCGAAGATCGTCATCAATTTGTTCTACAGTTATTTCATCTGGTATGCCGTAATTTATCGAAAGAAAGCTTTGTATCAAACTATTTTCATTAGTAAGTTGGTGTTGATCAGATGAAGTAAATGAAAATCCATTTATATTCAAATTGTAACATGAGTTGTACGAGCAGGAAAACATAACACGAAGTGAGCCAAAAATTATTAAAGTAAAGAAAAAATAAACGATGACTGTTCTTTGGAAGGACATCGTGGTCCACTGTAGTCTTCGGTGAGTACACATTGGGAATGCCTTTTTGTTGCTTCTGCATGCGCACGAAAGAATTCAAAGTTCGTCGAAGCACACGCGCTGCCGTGAGCAAATGTTGTATGCTCACGTGTGAGTATCAACCATCGAAGTGCGCGAGCTTGAACTCCAACGACGAAATTTGCATTCGACGATTAGGTTTTACACGGAGAATTATCTTGATGACCAGAATTATGCCCAAAGTCTCTCAGATTCTTCTAGAATACTTTAGCCACCACTCTGTGGGATGCTACGATCAGGATGTAGCAACAAGAGGCTCAAATTCCGAAGAATTCACGGAGCTCCCCAGTGTACGACCTCACGTCTTCACATATCACGTCATTTTGCTCTGATGAAGGCCTGAGTCAACAGGCCGAAAGCTTAGCAAAGAAATATTTTATGTGGTGTTTCCACAAAACTTATTTATATTGTTTTTAAAATAGTTAAGCAAATAGTAAAGACGAATTTTACTATAAAATAATCTAATAATTTTACTATAAAAAACTAATTATTTTTTGGAAGAACTGGTGTTTTTCTATTTAAATGGCACTTCTCATTGTACTTGTTTCTGTACTTAACAAGTCTATGAAAAAAAAAATAACTGATGAATGTGAGGCATAGCACACATGACTTTCTTGAACCTGCTGGCCCAGATAAATGTTTGTTCACAAGCCATTGTATTGAAACTTTGTGGAACTACATCATCTGGGTTGTACATCCTCTTGCACTTTGGATCCACGTGGTTCCTGAGATGCAACCTATCTATCACCTTGCAAATGCACTTCCACCCTTCATCAAATGGTTTGGGAAAGGGCAATTGGACTTTTGATGCCTTAAGGCTGTCCAAGTGGCACATGTTGTCATAGGCTAGGACAGTTTCAGACATTGCCTGGACAATGCTTTCATCGCTGTGCCCAGCATCCTTTAAACCTTTAAATTTCCCATATAACACAAATAATCATGGCGGGCGGTCATGCTTTCTGGAGCTCCTTGCTTTTGCTTTTTTTCTTGACCCAGATTTTGTCTGGGATCAAGAAACATGAATTTTATACAAGTTTTGATGATCATCCATTGGTTGTAATTCCAGTCACTTGAGGGCGCTTGAGGGCTTCATCCTTTTGCCCTATAGTCCTTCGTGGAAGAATGTACAACGCCATATTAGTTTTGATGTTTCTCGCAAGAGTAAGTTCTTCATCTCAAGAGTGAGTTATTATCCAAACTCAAGTCGAACTTTTCACCAAACCCGAATTATCCTCAGTGGGGATATCCAACTTAATCCTGGTCCCATTACATCAAATTCGTCACGTTCATGGACAGCTACAGACAATCGGTTAAAGTTGAGTTGTACTCTCTTAAACAGCCGCTCTTTGTGTAATAAGCTGACGGAGTTTCAGGGATTTGTCCACGGAAACAGTTTGGACGTTGTTGCTGTCACAGAGACATGGCTTCATGATGGTGTTTTGGATGATGAAATTTTACTATCTGATGCGTATTCCATATTTCGAAAAGATAGAAGCGACAACAGAAGAGGAGGAGGTATTATGCTTGCTGTAAAGTCCGATATTCTGGCCTACAGAAGGCGCGATCTTGAACCACAAAACTCGGAGATATTAGTTTGCGAGATGTTTCCTTCGAACAGCTTCAGAATAACATTTTGTGTGGCCTATAGACCACCGACTTGTTCCTTATTTATGAATTACTTTGAGTGTTTGCTTAAAAACTTGGAAGAGGTCGATGCTGGAAGAGTGTGTATTGCTGGGGACTTTAATATGCCTAACGTTGACTGGGAGCATCTCACCGTGGTGAACAACTTTGCAATTGGAAATGAATTTTGTAATATAATCAATTCTCATTTCCTCACTCAAGTTGTACTGGAGCCTACAAGAATTTCACAAACTAGTCGGTCTATTTTGGATCTAGTTTTTTACAATCATCCCAATGAAATATCTGACGTTAGTGTGGATGATGAATTTGGTTCAGATCATCTTGTGGTTAGTTTTTCCTTATTAACAAGAGTTCAGCGCCGAAAAAAAATCAGCGCCGAACTGTTTACAATCTAAAAAAGGCTGATCTAGTTGGCTTGAAATTTGCATTGAGTCATCTCTCTTGGGATATAGCATCTGTGGAATAGCATCTGTGGATAATGACATTGATTCCAGCATTGTTTGCTGGTATGATTTGTTTTCTGCATGCATCGATGAGTTTGTCCCAAAGATTGTGATTAAAGATGCTAATAGACCTCCATGGATTGACAAAGATGTTCTGCAGTTGATCAGGAAAAAAAATAGAGTCAGACGCCGTGCCAAGTTAAATGACTCAGCACACCAGTGGGGAAGATTTCGTAAGCTAAGACAGCAGGTCAAAAGAATGGTTAAGTTCAAAAAGCGCAGACATTTATCTGACCTTAGTGATTCCCTTAAGGATAATCCACGTAAATTTTTGACTTATTACAAAGCTATTACTAAAACTAGTAGGATCCCAGGAATAGTTAAGTATGGGTCAGTACAAGCTTGCAAACCTATTGATCAGGCTAATGTGTTTAACGCATTCTTTCATTCAGTTTTTGGGCCGTCTGATCAGGGTAGTGCAGCCAATCGCTTACCCATGCTTGACTACAATATTGTTAGCGAAATAAGCGTACTACACTTAAGTGTTGATAATGTGTCTAATCAACTTAAATCGCTTGATGTCAATAAGGCATCACTGGGTTTCTCTGCCAAACTCCTAAAAGCATGTGCAGAGGAAATTGCACCATCTTTGACTCGGTTATTTAATATGTCTTTGGAGATCGGGATTTTTCCTGAAAAATGGAAAGATGTAAACCTAGTTCCCATTCATAAGAGTGATTCTAAGACAGTAGTTCCTAACTGTAGAGGGATTTCGCTCTTAGATATATTATCTAAAATACTGGAGAGGTTAGTTTACAATGAGTCTTTTGATTTTATGTTTCCTTATCTTACACAATGGCAACACGGTTTTCTGCCAGGTAAATCAACTGTGTCTCAATTATCTCAAGTAGTTCATCAGTTTGCTAGAGACAACAGGTTGACGTTATTTATCTTGATTTTTCTAAGACCTTTGATCGGGTTCCACACGAAAAGTTGTTGTATAAGCTTGAATGTTTTGGTATTAGAGGTTCATTGTTGTCTTGGTTTAGATCTTACCTAACTGGCAGAAGACACAGGGTTGTGATAAATAATGTAGAGTCTGATTTTCTTCCAGTAACATCTGGGGTGCCTCAAGGGTCAATCTTGGGACCGATTCTTTTTTTAATTTTCATTAACGACATGCCAAACGTAATTTCTAAGGCAACATCGTTACCCCTATTCGCTGATGACTCTAAGTGTTTTCGATTAGTCCTTGGTCAGGAGGATGGAGATAAGTTACAGAACGATTTGAATGAGTTATTAAAGTGGTCCTCTACATGGGGAATGGAGTTTAATATCTCGAAGTATAAGGTTTTGAGGGTTGCTCGTATTAAATCTGTATTTGATAGAGATTATTTTCTTGGAGGAACCAAGTTAGAGCGTGTAGATGTGGAGAAAGATCTTGGTGTTTTGGTTACTCATAACCTTAGTTGGAATAGTCCTGTAGACCACGTAACTTATAAAGCTCAAAAAATGCTCAATTTATTTTATCGAACATGTAAAGAAATATCGGACGTCAAAACTAAGAAATTGCTTTATATAACTTGGGTTAGATCCCGTTTGGATTATGCTAGTGTGGTATGGTCTCCATACACTAAGAGAAATATTGTTAAATTAGAACAAATCCAGCGTAGAGCTACTAGATTAATTCTGGGTAAAGATCTGTCTGAACATCAGCGCTTGCAAAAGCTGAATTTATTACCGTTACAATATCGTAGAGAAATAACTGATTTACTTTTTTTCTTTAAACGTTTTAAGAACATACGTTCTGTAAACATTTTAAATTATGTTTCGTTCCGCTCATGTGATAAACCTCTTCGTAACGTTGATTACCTTACACTCAATGTTCCTTTTAGTAGGACAGAGGCTTATAAAAATTCTTATTTTGTTCGTATTTGTTATTTATGGAACAATTTGTCTCAGAATATCAGAGAGTCTAATTCTTTATCTATTTTTCGTAAGAATTTATTTTCTTACTATTATAATAAATTTAATGTCAGCTGTTCATTGTAATGTATTTATAATTATTAGGTTTTTATAATCGTATACTGTATTGTATATAATTGTATCTTGGGTGACCTATAGTAGGGAATCTTGAATTCTGTTTTAGGTTTACCTCTAATACAATACATTAGATTATTTAAACAATGTAATGTATTGAAATTGATTAAAGTAAAGTTAAAGTTAAAGACAGTTATCAGGAATGCTTGAGTAGGAGATTCTGACCTGCAAAAAATAAATCCGCTATATTACTATTCAAAGTACAGTGCATCTTCAGAATACATGCAAACCATATCATCTGGTAAAGTGGTATATTTCTAATAATCACTAAAATAAAATATAAAGAAGGTAAAAATTTAGGTTACAAATACCTGTACAGTGGCTGCCAATACTCAATATGGCCACCAGCACTAACAATAAAAAAAGTTCCGCTCGACCAGCAATGAAACGTCTTTAGGCCACCAGTGTCTTTGTTGCATATCACACTACCCTCCATGGCCTGATTCTCCACAAACGTCGGGTTTTTTTGCAAAAGAAAATCAGTGGTTCCTAAATAATGAATGATACCAATTAACACAAATGTAATTTTCTTCTACCAGTATACTGTAATGGGCATTGGGCAGTTATTCCACTTTTTATATCCTACAGTTTATATAATTCAAGAAACTACCATAATTTATACCCCAACATGGCAATTATACCCTAACAGTACATACAGTACATGTAACTTCATTATCCAACTTAGTAATTGAAGGACTTTATACTAAACCAATTAAGGTACTTTCCAATTGCCACCCGCTGGGAAGGTACCCTGCTATCGGCTGGTCAGGTGTCTCCCAGATTCTGGGAGATAACAAAAAAATAAATTAGGGTAGGGTGGCTGAGTAGTAGTATTAATATGTAAGGTTTATGCCTGAGAAGTTTTTGCGAGGAGTGAGAAATAATTTGAGTTAGCCATGGCGGTCAGATATTAAACACGGAAATAAATACCGCAAGAAGTATGACGGTCCATTGTAAACCATATCAAGTTACAACAAAGAAACATGTGCTTCAGTCTCAAAGCTCATTTACCGGAATGACTTCCAAGGAAACCCCGAAAAAAGCGTATCGAGCTTCAAATTCTTCGATAGATTCGTCTTCTTGTCAACTTTGCAGAGCTGTTGGCGACACAAGTCGCTGCGAGAATATATTCAAGCCTTCAAATCGAGCTTTACTCAAGATTGCCGAACAAATTTGCAGGCATCCCATTGTTTACGAGGCGAATTTGCCCCATCTCATATGTAGACCATGTGAGTGCAGGCTTAATAATACTGTGGATTTTCGAAAGGTAATTGTGGAAACCGAGCAGTCATTTCGCCAAAGCGAGTCAAGTCAAACCCAGTTCAAATGCTGTGTCGATGTTTCACCATCTATTTACCAACCGCCAAGATCTTGCCAAGCTAGTACATCTGCGGCACCTTCAGCGAGGCCTTCATCAAGAACTTCGTTGTCGTTCGATTCTTGTCAAGAATCCAGTCAGAATATAGAAGTGAGTACGCACTATTTGCCTGTTTATTTGGGACAATAATAGATATTTTATTGTGATTTGTATTAAACCACTATGGCAAATTTTAAATCGAACTATTATTATTGAGTTATACATGCGAGTTCGCGCAAACAATGCTAAATTGTTGACAGAATAATTTGCATGCAAGAATATGTAAATTTTATTACAGTCAAAATGGCTACAATATTTTCGTAGATGTAAAGGCCAAAGCTAAATGGTCAAAGCCAAGTGCAAAAAGTACGGTAGGAAAGACGAGTTTTGTGTAGCTGTGTCGAAATTATCCGTTAAATTGAAATATATGGAAAACAATCAGCCAAGAGCCAAAAATTTGAACAAAATCGCACTTTTAGCGCTTGCCTTTGACCTTTCAGCTTTGGCATTTTAGCTTTGTCAAGGACAACCTTAATTCATTTAGCTGTATACATCAGACATTATGCAAAATTACCCCATACAAGGACGAAAATTAATCAAAGGACCATTGCTTTTATTAAATTCAACCTAAAATATAGACTTCTATGTTTGTGTGTTAAACTATGTTGTCTTATATCTGTCCTATAATGTAAATAATTTACAAGGTGATCAAAGTTTGAAACAACAACCCAACACGCTGCTGAGAGAGGCCAACAAAGAATTGGTGAGTATTACCAGAAGAGATGAGCCATCTGTGTTGAGAGATAGAACCTATGGTGGTTTGTCCCGGGAGACTTGGATGGTCGAAATTGTAAACGAACTCTCAACTAGATGTCCCACCATTGTAGAAATCCTATCAAGCTTACTTGATTGCTCCATGTTGAACCCTGCAAAGAAGCTACCACCAATTTGCTTGATTTATAGTATTATCATGTTTATGAGATGTCATGAACTGAGCAGGGTACAAAGGATTAATACTGTTCTCCTGACTGAAGGAAAAGCATCAAGTAATGTAAGTAATAGATTAACTGGTATAAAGTATAAAAGTGATATAAATATTTTTATGGTCTTCCATGGTTTGAGGGTAAAACCGTTTGGCAATAGATACCTGTTGCCAGATGGCACTTTATTATTTTCACGTTATCTGATGCCAGATTTCTTCACTTGCCTGACAATTTTACTTGTCGAAGGGAGCACCCAACCCCTAGAAACTATTGGTGAAGGGGAACATAATGATAACAATGGCATTTGCTTCAAGTTAGGAACTTCTATATTGTGGAGCAAGGGATGGGAGGGTCATATTGGTGCTGGTATTATGCAAGGATCAAACAAAATATGTTCATGTGGAAAACTGAATTGATTTTGAAATACTTGTTTGACCCTTATTTATCTCATTTAAGTTCTGTCAGTATAAAGCTAAATGAATTAAGGTTGTCATCAACAGCAAAGCTAAAAGGCCAAAGCTGAAAGGTCAAAGGCAAGTGTTAGCTGAATGTCTTCCATATAGTCTGGAAGCCAAATCCTGATTTTGGCAAGTTGGCTGCACCCCATGGGTGGCCAATGTTTCTTGGTATCATTAAAGCTTGAAGCCTGCTGATTACGAATCTGGATGTTACCACTTGAAAAAGATGTCCAAAAGGCTTGGTAACCTGGCCTAAACATCCCATAGTCCTTTGCCTCAAAATCTCATCATTATTCATTTTCTTGCTGGTGTTTAGGTTTGTTGCGAAAACTGTAAACTTAAACCACAGGCGGCCCAAGTTCAAGGTGCGTGGTAGCCCTCAGTGAAGGTGTTTTAACGGTAATTTGAAAATATATGTGACTTGACATAAACCCGTAAACAAACGAACGAATTTGTCTTAAATATCAACATTATGTGAATAAAATCTACTAACCTTGTCAATGTGATGTCTTGTCTCATGTTTTATTCGTCGTCGAGTTGGTTTGCAGCGATTTACAGCGAGTTCTTTTCGACGCCGTTGCTTCCCGTACTTCGGCGACTCTTTAATAGTATTACCATATAAAATAGAAAGGCTGCACACTTCAGCGACGACACCCCGAACTCAAACATCTCCGCTCAAAATCGTCGCTCGAACATAATTCTTTCACGGGCGCATAGCACGAAGGTTGGGCTTGCCATAGAATACGGTTTGTTGACAACTCGTGGAATTTTCGCCATGTACGAACCCATTACCCTTCTCAAATTCATCAGTTTCAAATGTCCTCAGAGCCGTGGCGACAAGTTTGTGTTCTGATTTGAACAAAACACGCCCCTGCCCGGGGTGGGACAGTCAAGTTATGCACATGAATTACCGGGGGGGGGAATTGCGCGGCTTCATCGCGATTGGCTGCCTGAGACAATAGCCAAGGTTCAAATTTATTCAAAATTTCCCCCCGGTAAATCATGTGCATAACTTGACTGTCTCACCCCGGGCAGGGGCGTGTTTTGTTCAAATCAGAACACGAACTCGTCGCCACGGCTCTGAGGACATTTGAAACTGATGAATTTGAGAAGGGTAATGGGTTCGTACATGGCGAAAATTCCACGAGTTGTCAACAAACCGTATTCTATGGCAAGCCCAACCTTCGTGCTATGCGCTCGTGAAAGAATTATGTTCGAGCGACGATTTTGAGCGGAGATGTTTGACTTTGAGTTCGGGGTGTCGTCGCTGAAGTGTGCAGCCTTTCTATTTTATATGGTAATACTATTAAAGAGTCGCCGAAGTACGGGAAGCAACGGCGTCGAAAAGAACTCGCTGTAAATCGATGCAAACCAACTCGACGACGAATAAAACATGAGACAAGACATCACATTGACAAGGTTAGTAGATGTTATTCACATAATGTTGATATTTAAGACAAATTCGTTCGTTTGTTTACGGGTTTATGTCAAGTCACATATATTTTCAAATTACCGTTAAAACACCCACACTGCGGGCTACCACACACCTTGAACTTGGGCCGCCTGTGCTTAAACACCTGAATTTCATGCATTCTGTAGTAGGTTATTAATAAAATCTAAAATATTGCTCAAAATACAATAAAATGCGAATTTATAAGCCTTTTTTCGTTCATCGAACAAGATTAGAGATTTCTTAAAGGCAATCGTTTTTCACATACTTTTTAAACTTTATTGAAAAGAATATTTTTAGTATGTGTGCTTTTATTTGGCATTGCAAAAGCTGTTAAGCAAGAAAAATAAAAAGATTGAATAATTAAGTTCACAAAAATACAGTTTTTCTTCAAATGTGTCCAACCGGATGTTGATGTCAAGATTACTTCCGGTCTTAGTTTTTTACAAAATTTCTTGCTGTATATTCAAATTAACTTAGATAAAATGCGATTTACATGTCTTTTTAATAAAGTAATACTGAAATGGAAGATAGATTGCTATCTTATATGCTTTATGTACAAAATTACCAAAAAAATTTAATATCATCCCGATAATGGCAAAAACGTAAAAAAATATTTGTGGATATCAATCTGAAATGATCAAACTATTAAAAAGGGAAAAATAAGAAAGGAATCAATATAACCAGCTTTAGAATAGATTATGGTTAATAAATAATCACTATTACAACAATTTAGACAAAAAAGGATTATTTATTTTGGTGCTCCTGTGCCGTTAGAGCCAGATTTGGCCAGCGGTTGTAATTCAAGATGGCGACGTGCTTGTGCTCGTGTACTGGTGATGTCTCTATCATAACTGTAAGTATACTTCTTTCAAAGCTTATTCCAGGGCATTTTTAACTATATTACTACTGGGGCATTTACCCTGGGACATCTGTATATTTTACTATTTTCAGTTAATTGTGTTTTATAATAATATATATGGAAAAAAAGTCAGAAAAAATGGTGTTAATTTAAGCTAAAGGAAAAAACCCTCATGCAGACTTAACCTCAGTAGTAGTAATCCTTTTAAAATGCCCTGGCTTAATCAAACCGCGCACGAAATAAGTTCTATTCTGACACTGTTCATGTAACACAGGATAGTGCAAGGATTACTCATTTGGTGGTTATCTTCAAGTTAAAACATTATTAAAGTCTTTCCTATGGCATTTTCACTGCAACCAAGTTTATCTTCAACGTCTACAAAAGGTTGCCTTTGTCACAAAGCTGGAGTTCAAGGCCCACTAACTGACTTCTCACCTGTAAGCTGGGAGACCTTCAAAAATGCTTGCGATCTACGAGACGATGATATTTCAGAATCTATGAAAGGGAAATGGGAAAAAGGTCCATCTGGAGGGTATCATCGAAAATGTTACCAAACCTATACAGCCAAAAGTCATCTTGAATAAACGAAGAAAAATAGATCCAGATGCCTTATCTTCAAAGACAGAAAAAGATACCGATACACCCCTAACAAGATCGTCTTTGCAGTCTACAAATACAAGTAGCTGTTGGATATGCCAGGCAGAGAAGACAGATGCAAAAGACAGAAGGAGAAAAGAGACGCTGACAAATTATCAGACGATTACAGCTGGAAGTACTCTTCTCCAAGCAGCAAAAGCCCGAGGGAATCAAAGACTTATTGTAGCGCTACGCGACCAAGACCCTGTGGCCATAAACGTATGTTATCATAAGTCGTGTTATCGATATTATACTAACCCCAAGCAAACAGAATTTAAGGAAAGCCACGAAGGAGACCTGGAGTCAAAGTATGATGCAGCATTCCAAGAGTTTAAGTCAGAAATGGAACCGAAATTGTTTCAACACTTTGAAGTTTTGCATATGTCTGATCTACGGCAAAGATTCCTGGAAAAACTTTTACTGCACGGAGTAGACAACCCCTTGTATCGATCAGAGAAGCTGAAAGCCAGAATACAAAAGGCTTATCCTGGTAGGGTAAGCTTCTGGCACCCAAAATATCGATCTGAGACAGAACTCATCTACTGTAATGATGTCCCGAAGGGTCAAATAGTCGAATCTGCTGTTAATGTTAGTCGTGAGGAGGAAATGAGTATTGCAGATGATGACGATATCCATAACAACTATGTTTATCATGCAGCAAAGATTGCTCGAGCCAGCCTATTAAATCACAAAACCAACATTCCATGGCCACCGTATGCTGCTGACTTAAGGAATGAAAATATCTGTCTTCCCAATCCGGTTTACAATCTGTTCTCGTGGATTCTTACTGATAACGATGTACAACTCCAACAGGGTACTGATGCGAAAGTTGAACTGGAGGACCTTTCGGCACAACGATTAGTACAGTCCTTTGGTCAGGATCTCCTTTATGCCGTTACTAAAGGAAGGCAGAAAACCCCAAAGCATGTGGCCTTACCTTTAACCGTGAAAAATCTTACGGGGAGTAAAGAAGTGATAACGTTGCTGAATCGGTTTGGTCATGGAATCTCCTACGACAAAGTTCTTGAAATTGAGACAAGACTGGCAGAAGAGCAATTAAAAACTGAGGTTAATGGCGTAATACTTCCTAAGCTCATCCAACCAAACGTTTTCAGGACTTTCTGCTGGGACAACATCGATATTTTGGAGGAAACCTTGTCAGGCCAGGGTACAACACACTGTACAAATGGCATCGTTATACAGAGGCAGGTTGCTGGATGCGAACCTCCACCCATCAGAGTCCAAGATAAACAAAGTGTACGCAGACGTGCATTTCCCGTTGCTTTGAGTCAGGTTCAGGAGTTCAATGCTGGTAGACGAGTTGGTCCAGGACTATATGGGTTAGATGTGCAACTGGTAGAAAGCCCAGAAGGTCATTATGAAGCTAAGCTACCATTAAAGATTTTGCCTGGTTTCTATCACGAATAAGGCCTCAAGAAGAGCCTGTTGATTCTCAGCCATCCATTCCAGCATGGCGTACGTTCAATACCATTGCAACCAAACAAGAAGTTCCACAAAAGAGTGTAGTTGGTTATTGTCAGCTTATCGACGCTTCGCCCACAGAACTCTCCACAGTATATACCTGTCTAAAGAAATCTGTTGAAATGGCTAAACCAATAGGGCTGGAGGACTGTTATTGTCTTTGACCAAGCCATATATGCCAAGGCTCTAGAAGTGGTGTGGAAACGGCCAGATGAGTTCAAAAGCGTCGTTTTACGTATGGGAAGCTTCCACATTGCTTGTGTCTTCCTGCCTGTTTTAGGAAAGCGTTTTTGGAGAGAGTGGCTTGCGTGATCTTTTGATCGAGTCCAGAATGGTAGGCAGTGGATCACTGAATGGTGTACTACAGGGGAAACACTACAATAGAGCACTTAGAACCCATAAGGTTAGTACTTCTGTGATTTACTATCTTTATCTTTCTTCATATATTGTAAATCTGTAAATATCTATTAAGCCCCCCTTCTAAACCCCCCTCCCCCTCTCCAATACGTTCTCCGTTTTTCTACGCAGAAATTTATTAAGCACCCCTCTCTATAAAGCCCCCATCCCCCTTCACAACAAAGAAACATATGTGTACTGATCAGATTTATTCATTGGTCGGGATGTTCAAGTTAGTTTACTGGGTTTCTTACTGCGTTTCTGATAAATCAATAAGCTCTCTCTCTCTATTAGCCCCCTCTCCAACACGCTCCCCTCAAATGTGCCTAAAATAAATAAGCCCCCCGGGGGCTTCATAGAGATGAGGCATGCCTGCTTACATTCATCATAACCGATGTTATTTCTGTCCTGTTTTCAGGTTATTTTGGAGGCTTTGTTGAGGCTTCACTGGCAATCGTTTCTTGACACAACGCAAGATGACCAGGAGATAAAATCATTCAATCAAGTCATTACCGCAGCTACAACCAACGTCCAGGATGACCTAACAGGCCACACAATCCAGCAATTGTACCATACACCGGAACTAAAGAAGCTCTACACCAAGTTCAAAGAGTTCAACGAATCAACCAGCAAGATGGGCAAGTTCTGGCCCTCATATATCGAGATGGTCAGTCTTCTCCTTAGATTTGTACGTTCAACAAGAGAAGGTGACTGGAATTTACACCTCGCCTGCATCCGTGATATGATCCCTTGGATGTTCGCTTATGATCGTATTAACTATTCGAGATATCTTCTGCTTTACTGGTGTGAGATGATGTTGCTGGTGGAAAAGCACCCCGTTGCCCTTGAAGCCTTTCAAGCTGGTGAATTAGCAGCTCAGCGAAGCACTGGTTCATTCACCCAGGTCGCTGTCGTTCAGACCATTGAGCAGACCATAAATCGTGACACCAAATCCAAGGGCGGCATAATCGGCTTCAGTGTAAACAAAGGAGCAGTCCAGCGATGGTTACTTACATCTCATGAACGTGCAGCAACTACTCAAACTTGCCGAGAGATTGCCGGAATATCCATGACTGACGGTGACAAAATGGTTAAAGAAATGGGTAAAGCAAGGATGGCAGTTGACGAGAGAGATGTCAAGAACGTCCAGTCAACTCTTTCTAGTTGGGTTAACCCATTTATACAGTCAGATGACGAAGAGATTTCCCAACTAGCATCTGGATTGACAGCCTCAAAAAAAGATAGAAAACGACCTTCTGACGGCATATGAGCAAGGTAAAGAAGCAATGATGGTATTTTTGAAGAAGATTGCTGAGCTCTGAGGTTTCTTTTCATGATCCAATAAAGAAACTGAAGCTGACCAATTTTGCATCATCAACACTCTCGAAAGTAAAGATTACTGGAAAGGATGTCATGATAAAAGCAGATCGAAATCTATTCACTCGCCTTCTGGTAGTTGCCCAAAAAAGATCTATGGATCTTCGCAATGTCTTCGAGTACTCTCTTGGACCTCTTCCTTGGTCTCTCGCATCTGCTGATGGCTCACTGTGTAAAACTGACAAGTCTAAATTACTGGAGTCTCTAACTAAGGACATTGAACCGGCAGAAGATGTTCCTCCCACCGCAGCAATAATTGTCGATGGAATGGCTGTACTTCAATCTCTGAAACAAGTTCCGGAGACATTCGAAGAACTGGCATTAGCTGTTTTTCATCACGCTGTTCCTAAGAGGAGTATCGCAAGAAGAGTCGACTTCCTCACTGATCGATATCCAGAAATATCAATAAAGCATCCTGAGAGATCGAAGAGAGCAAGTGAAGGAGTTGTCAAAGTGAAGATCACGGGAAGTGCTCAGAAGTGCCCTAAACAATGGAAGAAATACCTTAGCAGTGGAGAGAACAAAAGTGAGCTATCCAAATCCCTTTGAAAAGAATGGTTGGAAGAGAAATACAGCAATTTAATTGGCAATCGTCAGATATTCTTTGCTGTTGAGATGAAGTGCTTTCGTCCTTCTGTCGTTGATGGTAAGGTTATGTGAGGAGGTCACGACACTAAGCAGCAACCACGAAGAAGCAGACACAAAGCTATTTCTCCATGCCAAACACGCAGCAGAAAGTGGCGAAAACACTATCATAATAAAGTCTCCAGATACGGACGTGGCAATTCTTGCTTGTCATTTTAACAATCAAATTCCAGCTCACCTGCTTGTCACGAAGAAAGTAAAGACCAGAGTGGTGTACCTCGAGATTTCTGCAATATCAGATGTGGCTGGTCCTCAACTTTGTGATGCTCTACCTGGCTTACACGCATTCACTGGGTGTGATTCAGTTAGCGCCTTCTCAGGCAAAGGGAAGAAGACTTCACTAAAGCAGTCCAAAGAAGTCGGAGTGGCCTGTCAAGCCATGACAATGGTTGGTAGATCATTCAGTGCTGATGACGCCCTTTTTTCTAATTGTGAAAAGTTTGTTTGCATGATGTATGGCTACCCTAATGTCACCACAATCAACGAATGTCGTTACTTAATGTTTGCCAGCGAACAAACACAGTCACATTGCCTGCCGCCTTGCCAGGATGCATTAAAACAGCACACAATGAGAGCAAATTACCAGGCAGCAATCTGGCGATGTGCTCTGGAAGTGAATCCGGAAATTCCACCACCCGAACAGCATGGATGCCTTGTGAACGAAGGCCAGGCCATACTGCGATTAATTGGATGGTTCTTCCTCCTGCGCCAGCTGCACTTTTAGAATTTATTCTATGTGCGTGCACTGGAAACTGTGCAACTCGCCACTGCACATGCAAGAGAAATAGCTTATCCTGTACAGATGCGTGCCAATGCAGTGATCAGTGTGAAAATGTTGACAATGTTTGGGAAGACGATGGTGAAGATGAGGATGAAGAACAATTGTACTAACATGCTTTCCACCCTTACGCTCTCCATTGGATGTTGAACATTACATTGTACATTTCAAGTAAGTAGTCTAGACTGAACTGTGTATGATCCACCTATTGACCAAATTAAGAAAGTTTCTAAGCATCTGTGAGAACATTTAAGTTAAAAAAGTGATAATTGGATTATTTTAAAAGCAATTCTACACAGACAGTTCACGATGACATGAATATTGTTTGGTTTTTTTGTCTTATTTTTGTACATAAAGCATATAAGATAGCAATCTATCTTCCATTTCAGTATTATTTTATTAAAAAGACATGTAAATCGCATTTTATCTAAGTTAATTTGAATATACAGCAAGAAATTTTGCAAAAAACTAAGACCGGAAGTAATCTTGACATCAACTTCCGGTTGGACACATTTGAAGAAAAACTGTATTTTTGTGAATTTAATTATTCAATCTTTTTATTTTTCTTGCTTAACAGCTTTTGCAATGCCAAATAAAAGCACACATACTAAAAATATTCTATTCAATAAAGTTTAAAAAGTATGTGAAAAATGATTGCCTTTAAGAAATCTCTAATCTTGTTCGATGAACGAAAAAAGGCTTATAAATTCGCATTTTATTGTATTTTGAGCAATATTTTAGATTTTATTAATAGCCTACTACAGAATACATGAAATTCAGGTGTTTAAGTTTACAGTTTTCGCAACAAAGCCTAAACACCAGCAAGAAAATGAATAATGATGAGATTTTGAGGCAAAGGACTATGGGATGTTTAGGCCAGGTTACCAAGCCTTTTGGACATCTTTTTCAAGTGGTAACATCCAGATTCGTAATCAGCAGGCTTCAGGTTTTAAAATGATACCAAGAAACCTTGGCCACCCATGGGGTGCAGCCAACTCGGAAAATAAAGCTCTTGGCTTCCAGACTAATATATTTCAATTAAATGGATACTTTAGACACAGCTACATTAAAACTCGTCCTTCCTACCATAATTTTCGCGCTTTGGCCTTTTAGCTATGTAGAAGACAACCATTCATTCAGCTGTATAATTGTGCTAACATGTACAATAATTAATAAAAACAACAAAAGTTACTACTATTTATTTATTTATAGTTGTTTGAGCGACTTAACAAATATGGGTTCTGTCTGAGCATTTCTAAAACGTATGTGGTCCTTGATGACATTGGCAAACACTTTTTGGATCATGCTGTAGAATTGGTGAAGTCTGGAAGGAAGTTTGTCTTTGTTGTCGACAACATAGATTGGGAGAAGAAGGTGCATGATATGCGGGAAGTTCACCAAAATAAGAGCGTGCATGCAGTTGCAACCAGCATGGTGTTCACCAGAGTTTCAAGTGACCACCTACCTGATGACGACTCTCAGAAAGATATAAGGACTTGCAACTTTCGTGAACTTGTTAGCATAAAGGAGGAAGAATTGAAGGAGATTCAAAATCGGTACAGGATATTGGTAGCAAGAATCCTAATCAAGAAGTTTCCAGAGTTTGCACGCCTTAAATCCTACCTATCTGAGGAACTTCTCCTTCATCACGAGAATTCTGCTACAGCGTCTTGTAAATCAGAAATTATCACCATACCAGTATTAATGAAGGATGAGAAGAAATACAGCGATTGTGTCAATGTGTTGGATCAGTTGGAAGAATGGATACAAGACATATACAAGGCAAGTGGTATGTGCAAAGATCAGCCAGACCAACCCTCTGTTTCCCCACCCTTGGTAGAAGTTCCAACACGGCCAGATCAACCTAGATCCCATATCCCACCTGCAGCATCAGATTTTGATCCACTTCAGGGAGTAAAGATTCCTTGTTTTGGTGATGAATTAACAAGAGTGAGGTTTGCTGGTTCACGTGATCTCCGTTCTGGTTGTCATACAGCGAAGCAGCGTCTTGACCATCTGTATCCGTATCGTATTGTTGGATGGCATACGAAGAGGAGTTTTTTAAAGGTAAGCTTAAATTTTTCATCTGTTAGCATAGCCAGAATGTTGGAAATGCCAATAATTGATTTTTATTGGGTTGTTCTATTGTGTTTTTAACTGCTGTATAAATCTTTTTCCTAATCTGAGTTGGATCTTTGTTTTCTTATGGTAGTAAGTTAAAAACATTTGCTTAATGACAAATTTTAATTCTGGGATACATTTCATCATTGGCGCTTAACCCATTGAGCGGCAATGCGCCCAACTTTATCCTTTTACTTTGTCTAATTAATGCCAGACGACTTTATTCGTCAAGGGGATAGTCTTGCAGCTTGATGGGTTAAGCTAGGCTATAAACAATTACAATGCATTTATAAGAACAACAAGATAGTCTAATTAGGCCTGGCCATTTTTAAACAAAAAAACGGATGGTAATAAATTGTTTTAACTATTCATTATTAACTAATCATTATTTCCTCTCTCAAGAAATGCAATGCACAACCAGGCATAGGTTGTTGCAAGGTACTGCATAGTGCCATAGGCTGATATTCAAGAGCAAAATTTTTATTTTTTGTCAAATTTATTCCTTTTGACTTTTTTGTGACTATTTTGTGTGTTACTACCATACTTGAGTAAAGCTGTTGAAAGATTTAATTGTCACACTGTTATTCGTGTGAAAGAAATATGTAGGAAATATGTTGTGTCAGTGTAATGTTACTATCCCATTAACTTGTACATTACGGTATTCCATGCCTTTGTAAATTACCAAACAATTTTATTCTTGAAAACTAAACCTTACATTTAGAAGTCTTCCATCGATGAGTTAAACTGTCTGGTAGTAGCCAGAGTATGGTAGTTTAATACCAACATAGCATATCAGTGTTATATTGTTGTGAAGTTAATTATGAAACTTGCAATTTTTTTTTAGTCAGTGTTTAAACGGCTGTACAAAAATTCTGGAAGAGAAAATGGTACGTTGCGATACTTCCGAGAAGTGCTCAACAGAAGAAACGTGACGGTTGATGTCAAGCACTACGAAGACTGCGAGCAGCTCTTCGTGAGTGTTGGTCACTGTTACTTGGTTGAAGCACTGCTCGAGTTTTTTAAGATGGAAGATGTCAACAAGTCTCCAAAAGAAAATAATCCTTTTCTCTTCAATGACGGAAATGATGAAGAAAAGAAGGCCCAAGAGCAGTGTTGGACAAGTTTGTCACACAGTACATCTACCCAACATCAGATGAAGACAGCATGGAAGCCTCAGATGATGACAGCACAGATGGTGTCTTCAACTATGCCCTCAACCTACTGAAGTCCTTTATGATCCTTCTGGATTGCAAGGATGCTGTGGCATCTGGAAATGGGGAGCATTTAGCACTAATCCAGAAACAGATGTTGTTTTACTTCTCATCTATTTCTGGATTTAATTCGTATGCTCTCGAGATGCTTATCTCTACAGTGCAGAATGAAGTCCTACTCTCACCCAGAGAGGCACAACAGTGCAAGCGGGCAGCATTGGCTAATTGGAAAGGAGGAAAAGACAAAAACATTGAGATCGACTTACTGCAAGAAAACCGAAATACTGATCTCAAAGGGCTTATTCGTTTGATGGGTGCCAATAAGACAGAGAAGGCAATTGGAAGAATGAGCAAGGCAGTTGGTGGAGTTCGTAAGGTCATTGATGTGTTTGAGGAACAGGCAGTAATTAAACCAAGTCGTCAGCCCATTCCCATAGGTCCTCTTCACAAGATGAGAATAAAGTTTCATATGATCTGCGCAAGTTAAAGCCCTTCTCTCCTGTTATTGGACGATCCCACAATTCATTTGTGGGGATTCCATCTGACCCGTTAGGGAATTTAAATGAGAAATTGTTTTCTGAATGGCTCAAACGACATCAGAAGAATATTGCATTGCATTTCCCAACAGTTGATGATACGCCTGCAGTTGAGCCTGTGGAGGATGGAGATGAACAAAGTGACATTTTAGCAACTTAATGTGCTCCTTAGTATTAGATGATATTTAACGGAGCACTGAATTGACTTTTAAAAGAGCACTAAATTGCCATTGCACTAAAGCCACAATGTACCTACTCTTTTATTCTTGTCAATCTTGTGGCTGTTTTCTCTACTCACTACTCACTACTCACTACTAATGGACCTTACCGTTTTAGGTTTATTGCATTTTCCCCAATGGCCTCGTTTCCATGTTTGACTGTTTTAGAGTGGCAGGTGCACGTACAGGTCATATCCCTATGTTTTGTGCACAAATAAATATGATTTTCTTCAATCTTTAGCCCAATTAATTTACGAAGCTATTCTTACCCTTCTGTGCACGAAATATAACCCACATGAAAACGAGGCCATTCGGAAAAATGCAATAATCGGTAAGGTCTATTCGAAACAATTTTACTCAGAGAGGAAATCCTTGGACATCCATGAGAAAGCAGTACTATTTGACAAAAACTCTTGATAAATCGTTAATGTTTAATGCTAATCCCTCAACGAGTAAAGTGTCATGAGTTTGACTGAGTAAAGCAACGAAGTATGGTGCAACATGACTTAGATTTTTGCAAGTTTCACTTTTCCTGCCATTGTGCTGTTGGGTTATTATTCACACAATGTGAACTGTATAAATTGTATACAATAAGGGACTGAAAATCTGTTTGATGTGATTAAAAAAGCAAATAAATGGGACAATTCAGTCCATTGCATTACTGCAGTATATGTAGAATATACTGTACTTTTCAAATTGGCATTTTTATTTACAATTTGTGCAGTGAAGATTCCACTAACATGAATGACAACAACTTCCTGACTGATACTTTAAATAGTGGAAAACTATATACAAACTTGACAAATGTGGTTATCATCAATGAAGACTTGCTACAAGCCTGTCTCCCCCCCAAAGTCGGTCGCTCAAGCTTCGACATCCTAATTTTAGTTCTAAGCTTTTTGGGAGGGCGAGATAGACTTGTAGCAAGTCTATCATCAATTCAACTTGACAACAGAGTGACATATTTACACTATTTGCCACTAAGTACATGATATCCTCTCCCGAATATAAAGCATACAAACATATAAATTAGTTATAAATTTCTATTCTACAGTTCTGTTCCAAAGTTCTGTTATGTGGTGGGTGGCACAAGTGCGGGAAATTAAATGCAACTTGGGCAATCACATTTTAACTGACAAACACCACAGCAAAGGTGTTTAGGATAAACTGGCTTGATATATTTTTGGTCAGTATCTAGTGAAGTGAGCAATATACTTCTAAGACACTTAAACTTGCTTTGGCAAGTCCTAACTGCTTCTTGCATACCTGTTTTTGTTTTTTTTGCAATGTCACGATTGTTGTAGTGCAGAACTGCAGTTGCAGGTTGTCCATCCCTGACACAATATGTGTATTTTTGTTAAACTTTGTTAATGTACAAGTAGCACAACACTATATGTGCTGGTTGGTTTGGCATTGGACAGAGTTATTAGAAACAACCAATAAAATAAAACAAGCCAAAGAGATGAATGGGCAATTGTCCTCAACAATTTTCTAGTAAAATGTAAAAAAATCTTGATATACAAATTTGACTATTGATAGACAAGACTTACACCTTAATCATGAGTAAATTAGCCAGGGAATTAATCCATATTTGGAATTTGTTTTTTACGCAAAATATTATAAACAAAACTAAATATCATTAAACTTACCACTCTAAAATACAATGGGCTTCGTCTACAACAATCGCACAGACGTTTTGCTGGTAAGCTTTACTCTGCATCAACTTCCTTCCATAAGCACATGACACAAACGCTTCAGGGTGTGCGAAAACAATGTTATAGTGTCCGATTTCAAGCTTGGCTTTGTCGCTGAGATGAAAGTCACAGACAAGTACTTCTGATTCAGGGTCGTTTTGCTCTTCCTCAACTTCTACTGACGATCTTACGTCGAGAGCAGTTGCCCGAATTCCACTCGAGTCCAACCGTGAGATCTGGTTTGCAATCAGCGCGTTTAAAGGTGATACGACTACAATAATTGATGATATGTTTACTTTGCTTTTCGAAACACCATGCTTCTTCGCATACAGCAAGGCAGGAAGCAAGTAAAAAATCAACGATTTACCGTATCCAGTAGGTAGGACAGCAAGAATATCCAAATTCAAAAATACCTTTTCTAGGCAAATCACCTGTTTAGGTTTTAAAACAACCTCAGTATAAGCTATTTAATATTGCAAACTCCAAGCACGAAAGAAATTGTCCACACTTCGAATTCTTCAACATGGCGGCTGACATAATTGTATAATTCACCCACCCTCCCACGGGAGGAGAATTTTCATGCTATCACGTGACCAGTCGATACCGGGAGCGGAGATAAGACCCTGGGTACGAGATTGGGGCACACTTTAACATTTTATGGCTATGTCAGATGATTTTATTCACCTAAAGTAAGAGATAAATCCCGAGAACGAGGGATGTATGCTATATAAAGAATTAAAGACCCTCGGGTGCACAGCATCCAAGGGCTTTATGATATATCGCATACATCCCGACATTCAAGGGATTTATCTGATTTAATTTAAGATTGAGGAGGTTTTCCAACAAAGTTTTGTCTATTTTTTCCACGTTAGACAAAGACTTTCCTAGTTTTTCCTTTCATTTCTTATCTAATTAGTATTCAAGGTCTTCATGCGATACAAAGCCCGCGGTACATTAAAGAAAACCAACTCAATTTTAAATTAAGTAAGTGATGAGCCCTGATGCACCCTTAATGGAACAATTATGGACATTTGTATCTGTGTGCACATATAGAGCTGATCGAACATCATCCCCAGGGACCAGGATTGTTGTAATTATTACTTATTTTCGGTTACTTATTGAACTGGTTAACTTGTGGCTATATAGGTACTGGTACATAAAGTATTGAATAATATGAGAGCCCCCACAAGTGATTTGCTATATCAAGTTAGTGCTTAAATCTGATGAGTATAACAAGGATGATGTAGTTAACTATGTGAAGAATCTATCAGCATTTAGCACAAATCTATGTTAAGCCATTCATGTACAAGTGAAGTTTATTATTTTATTCAGGCGAATGCCAGCTAGATTAATTCAAAATTAGACAATTATTTTACACCTTATTTACCTTGGAAGGTTGATGCATTTGCAGAGTTTTCACTTTGACAAGCTTGTGAAATCTCATCAAGACCATTGTTGATAGCTTGAAAAGAGGTGTCTACAAGAAAATAAAACAAGTTTGTACTTGACAGATCCTATTATATTTGTAATTAAATATGTATGCAACTGTAATTCTGTAAATACATTATATCTTTACAGCCCCCTACCTGATAATAATGGTTTTGATGACATTTCAACCAGTGCTAAAATAAAAGTCAGAAACTGGGTTACTGGACTAGTCATGCGGTAACTTTCAGTATATAATAAGACAATCATATGCACCTTCTTCAACAGTTTTATCTGACACACCACACTTCTTGAAAAACTCCTTTAGCTTTGTTGGGTAACCTCTAGTGATTGGGCCTTTTCACAATGATTGTCACAAAATGCATGGCCACGCCTTGGGTTAAGGGGACAAATACTAGGATAGTTAATCTTGCCAAACCAACCAATTCTATGGGAACTTTCCACATACAAATGCGCATATCTCAGTTTCCATTTCCCATCTGCCACGTAAAGTTGACCACACCCCATAAATTAATGGATATAATATATATATATATATATATATATATATATAATAAATTAGTCATTATATGAAACAAAATGTAAATGGATCTCTACATGGCATTTTAGACTATGTGGCTATATTCAATGATGCAAGATTGGTGAGAGAAAAGAGGTCTGAATTTGATAAAAATCAATTAGGCTGTCAGTTTAATGACAACAATCACAACATGTATGACATTATTACCAGTAATATATACTATATATAGTAGTATTACAGTCAATGCCTCTTACAGGAAATCAATAAGCAAAATATACAGTATATACAGAGATTAAAATTATATATATATATATATATATATATATATATGCTAAAACCAGAATTTAAATTGTGCTGGATTAATTATATTTGTGAGGATGCCTATGTTAGGGTTTTGCCCTGTTGCATCCTCCCTTGTTGTGCTTTTTACTTGTTTTATCTTTTATCCTTTCTTTTAACAAACATGTAAATTATGCACAGCTGAATTGGCATTGACTGTATAGATCATTGATATTAATAAGATATACTGTATGTTATACAAACCTTTCTCTTTACAATGAGCTGAGCAGTCATGCAAATACAATTCACCAGAGTGCTTTTTGTCAATGAATTCCATGACGTCGTCATATGTACCAGTAAGGGGGACACTTTTTTCAGATGTGAAAACCCACTGTTCACGCAAACCATGCGACAGAAGTTCCAATTCAACTTCACGGTGCCAAAACACTTTGCAATTACTTTGGCTGACATCTCCCCTTGCAAGATCCCTGTAATGAAAAAGTAATGGGGCACATCTGTTAGCCAAAATAAAATACTACAGTGTAACCTTGCCCTTCAAATGGTTAATAGCTAGTTTCCAATATTTTTTAATATTTAGTTTTTTAAGCAGTTCACAACCTTTATTACTAACCTTTATTAACATCATATCATTACTGTTGTCCTCTTCTAATATGGCTGAACCTATATTAAAAAGCATACAATTAACTTAGGAGAAATAGAGTGATCTTTTTTCTCATTCTTTACAGATACAGTAACTGTAGTCAGTAGTACTGTAACTAAATAAACCACATTTCTAATTAAGCTAACCTTTAACAAACTCAGCATATCTCTGAATTTGTTTTTCATGAATTTCATTGTATGATTCAGCAAAGCCACTGAATGAGACCCAACAGTGGTTGCTAAACAAAAATATCAAAATAGTTGTTAACTTGGGAAAAGAACATAACTCATATAAATATCAACAAGATGATACAAATGACAATTTAACAAAATAAATAATACAGGTTATCCTAAATAGAAATAATTTTTATTTTTAATAAAAAATGTACTGCTTTTCTGTGAATGATTAATGGGGCCACGTGTATAGTTTTCTCGGAAGAGAAAACTATGCTGTCCTGTGTATCAAATATTGGAGAATTTGATTTAGCTCAAGAAATAAACTAAATATTAAGAACAAAAACATCTTACCTGAGAGAAGGCATCCATTGATATAAATTTCGGTGCAAATAGGTAACGTTGCTGACTTCTCTCAATTCGATATTAAAATCGAAAGGATAAAAACGAGTGCCAGACTTGTCAGTGTAATTGCAGATACCAAAATGTAACGAGCAATCTCTACATTCCAATGTCACCTTTGAACAGGGAGCAGGACCATTCAATGTGAACAACACGGCTCTTGATGGGTTGTTTCGCATAGACAAGTGCTTGTCACAACGCATGCAGAGAGAGACCAGTGGAGTAAGATGTTTGTCCAACAAAGTTGCGTCGCAAGAAACGATGTTTTCTGCTGCGGTATCTTTAAAGGACATGAAGGAAGGGCAATAATTCTCAAGAATCTTGCAATATAAACCTAATTCGTCTACATCCATGACCATAGACGGATCTTGGACGAGGCGCATCTGCTCGATTGGAGACTTGTGTAAATGTGGGAAACGAAGGCAATTCTCATTGAAGTTCCATCGACAGCATGAGTAATGTTGGCAGGAACATGTTGCACTGCCTTGCGCAGGTTACAGAGACCTTGAACAGTGAGTTTGCTGGCTAGAATTTGAAGGATTTCATCTCAGAGAGGTCGTAGTCTTTAGAAAGGATTTGGTTTACATCAATTCAACCAAGATCTTTCATTAACTGACGAACGCGATTGGTACGAGAAGCTTTTGCTTGGGCACTGGCTCTGATGTTATCAAGATCAAACATTGCGGATGTTCTTTTCTTTTTCGGTTGTTTGTGTGACATTTTCGTTAGCCCCGTGGTTAGCCGAAAGAGAACTGCGAAGAGTATATTTACCAGTGGTTAGCTGAAAGAGAAATGCGAAGAATATATTTATTGATCACGTCGCACTACAATAGCCTGAATAGCGGCGCGAGGACTAATGGGAACGGATAATGTTACGATAGCACGATAGCACGGAGCATCTACCAAGAACGGATTATGATAGCACGGAGCATCAGATACTTATTGAACAATATATTTATTAAAGGGAACAATAGCACGCGTACCATCCATGTTTTTTTTAAAAACCTTCGCTTTTTAGAGGCATCATTTGAGTTTTAACAGTTTTTTGGTGAGTAGGGGTGGAATCGGAACTTAACTTAGTGTAAAAGGAACTTAACTTAGTGTAAAAGAAGGCATCGCTGAGTTGACGAAGAGCCTCTTGTCAGTACAAGTCAGATCTCTGTTGTATATTGAACTTGTACGAGTAAACAACAGCCTAACATTTATTCAGACAAAGTCAAGCTTTATATACATACTGATATCTAATTAGCATAATGTAAACTTGAATATATTACAACCCCCCTAATGAATGAAAAAAATGCAATTTTTTTTCTTCTTGTTTTTGTTGATCAAAGAGAGTCACAATTACTAAACGTTTCTAAAACGAGAATATAAATGTTATACTTCTATAATCTATGAGGTACTTTAACTAATCTTCCTGAGCGTGTGCGATATCCTTCTTCGACATTGTTCGCTTGTTGCTGTGGACTCCCTGTACTTTGCAACTGCTGTTCATAATCCTTACTTGTAGATTGCTTCGTTTCCCGGTTAATTTCTACGTTCGTCTTCATATTCACTGTCGTAGTTGACTGATCTTGTGAAGTGTCCTTACGCAAATGTCTTAGATTTCGTCGTAAAACGGCTCCTTCAGAGGTTTCGACGGTGTAGCTTCGGGGTGTATCAGCAACTTCAATAACTTTTGCAGGTTTCCATTCACCTTCTCGCTTGATACGTACTGTTTCTCCAGTCTGAAATGGCAGTAGCTGCATAGTACACTTATCATAATTGGCTTTCTGCTCGGCCTGTTTCTTTTGGAATCTGATCTGTGTTTCGCTGTGACAAATGGTCTCTGGAATTAGATGACTCGTAGTGCACGGTAGAATTGAACGCAGACGTCTTCCCATGGAGAGTTGTGCGGGTGATTTGTAGTTGGCTACTGGTGTATTTCGTTGTTCCAACAAGGCGAAATAAGGATCCTTGCGATCACACTTGGCTTTCTCTAAAGTTCTCTTAACAGTTTGCACAGTCTTCTCTGCCAGGCCATTTGACTGCGGATACTTCTGGCTCGACATCACATGAGAAAATTTCCATTTAGATGCAAACTTTGCGAACTCAGCAGAACTGTACTGTGGACCATTGTCCGACTTGACAGTCTCCGGAATTCCATGCCTCGCAAAGACTTGTCTCAACTTATCGATGACAGTTGTACTTGTTAAACTGTGTAGTTGCGCGACTTCCCAATAACGACTATAGTAATCGACAACCACAATGTAATGATTGCCATTCCATTCAAACAGATCCGTTGCAACGACCTGCCAGGGGATACTGTGGGATCTCGTGTTGAATCAACGGTTGTCGTGGGTTGCTGTGCCTGAGCTCTTGACAGATTGAGCAGTTTGACACCGTGTCTTCGATCTGTTTACACATACCGGGCCAAAACACCAACTCGCGGGCTCGAAGTTTACTTCTCTCGATTCCGAGATGCCCTTCATGAATTTGTAGGAGAACATCTTTCCGTAGAGCTTGAGGAATAACAATGGTTTGACCTTTAAAGATGAGACCATCAGCTGCAACAAGTTCGTCTTTGAATGGCCAATATTCACGGACTTGTTTCGCACGCTGTGCTTATTGTTGAGCCATCCTTCTTGGATTAAGACTGCTAATTTGACCATAGTACAATCGCTAGCTGTTTCCTGACGTAATTCGGCTAACTTATCGCTCACCGGTAAACTCGTTGTTGCTGCATGTACGGATAATACAAGATCTTCGTCCTCATCGCCTGTGGTAGAAAGGTGTGCTCTCGAGAGTGTATCTGCAGAGTAAAGTTCCTTTCCAGGCTTGTACCTCAAAACGATGTCGTAGCGTTGCAATCGCAGGAGCATGCGCTGTAGCCTTGCTGGTGCCTTGTTGAGTGGCTTGGATATGATTGAGACTAACGGTCTGTGGTCTGTCTCAACTGTTACTTCCTTGGCATAAATGTATTGATGAAACCGTTCACAGCCAAACATCACCGCGAGTAGCTCCTTTTCAATCTGAGCGTATTTACACTCGGCTACTGTAAGTGAACGGGAGGCATAGGTGATTGGTGACCCGTCTTGTGTCAATACTGCACCCAGTCCAGACTTGCATGCGTCGACTTGCAGACTCACTGGAAGCTTGGGATCATAATACTTCAACACTCCTGAACTTACATCTGTCAGAAGGCGCTTGATGTCATGAAATGATTGTTCGTGGCGCTCTGTCCAATGCCACGCTACATCTTTCTTAAGGAGCTCACGTAGGGGTGCGGTTACCTCTGAGACGTTTGGTGCAAACTTCGCCACGTAGTTTACCATTCCCAGTAGACGTTGAATGCCATGTTTGTCCTCGGGGGCTGGCATACTTGTAATCGCTTCTAGCTTGGAGGCATCTGGCTTGACTCCTTCACCTGTGAGTACATGACCAATGTACAGAACTTTGGAACATCTGATCTGGCACTTATCTGGGTTTAACTTGAGGTTGCTCTGTCGTGCTCTCTGCAACGTCCTCTCCAGTCTTTCGTCATGCTCCTCTTCGGTTGTGCCCCACACAAGGATGTTGTCGATGTCCGTTCCGACCCCGGGAAGATCATCAAGGAGCTGGTGTAATCTCTTGTGGAACACTTCCTGGCCACTATGGATGCCAAAAGGCATTCGAGTGAAACGATACCTGCCAAAGGCCATTCCAAAGGTTGTCAAATATGAGCTCTCTTCGTCTAGAGGAATCTGCCAAAATCCGGATCTGGTGTCTAGTGTTGAGAAATACTTTGCTCCGCTCAGCCTTGCTGTAATTTCTTCAATCGTAGGTAGATGATAATGCTCTCTCTTAATCGCCTTATTCAATGGTCTCGGATCTATGCAAATTCGCAGGTTGCCGTTTTTCTTCTCCACAACGACCATCGCATTGACCCAGTCCGTCGGTTGATCAACTGGCACGATAATACCTTCACTGCACATCTCGTCTAGTACGGTCTTCACTCGAGGCTCCAAACCATACGGAATTCGTCTTGGAGGAACTATTACTGGTTTTACTGTTGAGTCTAGCTCGATATGATACGGATGTTCTAAGCACCCGATTCCCGTAAACACATCTTGATACTCTGTCTTGATTCTCGTCGTGAAAGCCTCGGTTTCTTCTTTATGATCTACGACGCTGACAAAGTTTATTAGACCAACTTCTTTACACGCGGAGATACTGAGAACTGGTTCGCTCTCTATGCTTGTAATGAAGAATTCTAAATGGTGTACTTTGCCTTTGTATTCACATTGCAGTGTGCAGACAGCTTTGACTGGGATATTTTGTCCATTATAGGCGCTCAACCAAGCGTTGGGCTTTCTAAGCTCTATCTTTGATGTTCTTGCGACGCTCTTGAATGCTGAATACGGTATAACGTTGACCTGGGCTCCGGTATCTAATTTCAAATGAACGTCTTGGTTATTTAGAGACAATGTTACGTGTTCTGTTTCGGATTGGCGAATTTTGTCGACTGATTCTACTTTAACGGTCTCTAGAAATAGATGACTTTCGCTCGGCTCGTGTTGAAATGAATGCACGGCTTTGCTCGATCGGCACATCTTTGCATAATGATTCATTTTCCGACATTTATGACACTGCTTCCCGTAAGCTGAACACTGTCCCTTGGGATGAATCGAACCACAATTTCGACACGTATCATGCTTAAGTTCTTCTTTCCTTTGCGTGCTTTTCTTTGTTTCTTGTGCTTTACCTTCTTTGCCTTTGTTCTGGATTCGGTTCGATGGGCGCCGTTTTACTTCATTTACATTTCCTTCACTGGCAAACAACTCATCTGTTGTCTTGATAACTCATCTGCTTTGCAAATATCGATAGCTTTCTGTAAACTCAGTCCTGATTCTCTCAATAATCGTTTTCGAACCACTATCGACGATATACCACTGACGATTCGGCTACATATGAGATCGTCTTTGAGATTCCCCCACTCGCATACAGCAGCTAGAGTTCTTAACTCAGTAACGTACTGATGTATAGACTCGCCGGGGGCTTGGTGTCTTGTAAGAAAACAGTGTCGGTCCACAACAAGATTCTTCTTGGGCTTGCAATGCACCTCGAACTTAGTGAAAATAATTGCTGTGGTAACCACTTCTTCTCCTGCTTCATTGGTTTCAAACTCGAATGTATCCTTGATTTCCTGGCCATACTTACCGATCATGCACATAAAAATAGCGACCTTTTGTGCTTCGCTTTTACCAGCGCACGTTGCTGCCAAGTAATATTCCATACTACGTTTCCAACGTCGCCATATCTCAGACAAATTCTGTGGGGTGGTGAAATCCATTTCACCAGGTCCTCTTATTTCGTTCATTGTGTAACTCTTCAGTAAATCTTCCTGAAGTCGTCTTTATTTAACACCTGACACCATGTTGTATATTGAACTTGTACGAGTAAACAACAGCCTAACATTTATTCAGACAAAGTCAAGCTTTATATACATACTGATATCTAATTAGCATAATGTAAACTTGAATATATTACAATCTCCAGACAACAATGGCACCACCTTTGTTTGCAGGTTTGATGACAACGTCATTATGACAACGCAATGATTGAAAAGCTGCGTTGTCGTAATGACGTTGTCATCAAACCCTGCGGACAAAGGTGGTGCCGTTGTTGTCTGGAGATCTGACTTGTACTTGGAAGCTTTTCATCAACTCAGCGATGCCTCCTTTTACACTAAGTTAAGTTCCGATTCCACCCCTACTCACCAAAAAACTGTTAAAGCTACCATTAACAATCTTATTCAAGCCGGTGAATTGCCTGCCTGCCTCTGCCTCCAACCTGATAACCACCACTCATAGAACACCAGTTATCTATTTTTTACCTAAAATTCATAAACCTAACAATCCTGGCAGGCCGATCATCTCGGCTTGCAGCTGTCCTACTGAACTCATTTCCAGCTTTTTAGACAACGTTATGTCACCTTTGGTAAAGAAGTTGCCTTCTTATATCAAAGATACAAAACATGTTCTACAGATTTTTGACCAAATACATTTCAGCGGTTCCAGTAAACTCATTTTCACCATGGATGTCAAGTCTCTCTACACCGTCATTCCTCACGGTGATGGTCTGGAAGCTTTGAAGTTTTTCTTTAATCAACGCACCCTTTTGGAACCATCCACCACTACATTACTTCGCTTGGCAGAACTGGTACTCACCCTCAACAATTTTTCATTTGATGGTGAACATTACCAACAGATTAGTGGAGTAGCAATGGGTACCAAAATGGGCCCCAGCTACACAAACTTATTTGTTGGTTATGTTGAAAAACAAATCCTTGAACGATACACTGGACCCTTTCCTGATCTCTTTAAGAGATACATAGATGATTGTTTCGGAACAGCATCGTGCTCGCGTGTGAATTTAGAGAGATTTATTAATTATGTTAACGATTTCCACCCAGCACTCCAATTCACACGGGAAATCAGTGAGACCTGTGTGTCATTCCTGGATATCTTGGTATCGATTAGTGACCATTCGCTCATGACTTCTGTATCTTATAAGCCGACCGATTCACATAGTTACCTTTTATTTTCATCCTCTCATCCCAAACACACTAAACAATCCATTCCATACTCTCAATTTCTGCGCCTTCGCCACCTATGCAGTGATGACAAAGACTTTGAGACCAACTGTTTGGAAATGAGATCCTTTTTTGTCCAGCGTGGCTATCCCACCCACCTGTTAGACACTGCTATTAACAAAGCATCTAGTATTCTTCGTCCTGACACTTTAAAACAACGTTTAGAGAGAGTTCCTGATACTAAAATACCATTAGTTATCACATTTCATCCTTTCAACTACAAAGTTAAGGATATCATTAGCCACAATTTCCATATTGTGAGCGTTATGCCCAATTAATTTAATGTAAACTCTATGGCCAGCGGTTGTCCGCGGGCGCCTAGTCTTGTGTTGTTGTCGTTGTTGTTTCGTGTTACCGCCATTTTTGGAATAAAGAGACAATAAAAATACGAGTCGTTGTTTCGTTGATAGTAAGCGACTATCACATTGGTGGCAGCGTTTAGTACGATACAAAGAAGCCCACGTAGTCGGAGAAGCGTCCAGGAGAACGAAACAAACATGCCAAACGAGGAGAAACCTATTGAGACGAAGCTTAAGGCAACATTTGGAAGCAAGGTGACGCCAGATGAATTTGATAAATTCGAGGCGGCTTGGACAGTTGCGAAGCGAGCGAATACAAGCGAGACAAACAAGCCTATTCGGTGGTCAACTCCAGAAGGACGAGTGAACATGTTATTGACACAGTTAACCGACAGTGTGCTTGTTTGGGCGATTCGTCAACCTGATGAAGTTCAAGCTAATGATACTGAGCTACTGAAGGCGTTGAAAGAAAAGTATGCCAAGATCAAATCACAGGAAGCTTACCAACAAGACTGGCGAAGCATTAGTCAACAACCAGGTGAGAAGTTTGACGATTATTTTAACCGACTCGAAGTAGCGTACGACAATGCATATAGAGACCCAGAATTTCGTGAAACAAAAGTGAAGTCTCGTTTGTTAGCTGAAAAATTCCGTGACTCAATACGTGATATACGGGCCAGGGAGAGCATTTTGGATAAGGGGATCCTTGATGATACTGGAAAATTAAAAGACTCCTTGGTTATAATTGGCATTGCAAAAAGGGCAACAGAAGTGGGGGATCTTCTTAAGACAGGTCCAACAGTTGGCTTAGTGACCACCCCTGAACATAACAAGTTCGAATCAATGGTTACTGAAGCAGTTGACAAAGCAGTAGTAGCAGCCCTACAACGAGTTGGTCCACAACTACCCAGACAAAGTCGTAAGGGGCCTGGTGGCGATAACACCAAGAACTGGCTTTGTCACTATTGCAACACTACCAACCATTTGGGAGGGTGGAAGGCCTGCCCAGATAGGCGAAGATATAATCCCTCTTGGACTCCAAGGCGTCGCTCAAAACCTATGGCTGGAAGAGTAGAAAGGCCAGGTGAGGAAAAAGCCTCAGACCTGGATTTTCGCAGCCACCCGTAACCGAGCGTGGCGGTTGCGGGACAATTCCTGAAGCACCCAGAAGTCATCCACGCAAACGAAAAAAAGAACCTATGAAACAGGAAAAGGGGCCCACCCAAGAAAATGACCCACTTGGTACTGCAGAGGAAATAAAAGCAATGCGACGAGGAAGAATGACTAAGTTGAGTAGAGGGGATTCTGAGATGGATGGGCCTTATGAACGGAGAAATGAATCCATTAGACATCTAAGAGGAATATTACAGCGTAGCCCTTTTATACGTGCACAGTGGGGGAGCAAACAAGTCAGTGTCTTGCTGGATACTGGGGCAGAAGTCAGCCTGGTAGATGAAAGTGTCTTAACAAGTGCTGAACGCAAGGCACTGAACAAACCTGACACACTACCACCACAGGGTGTAAGTGGTGAAGTCATCAATTTTGTGGGCACTCTAACTAAGACGGTGAGAGTGGGTGGCCAAGTAGTGCGCAATCACAAGTTCTATGTGGTTAGGAACTGTGTTGTCAAATATTTGGCTGGGATTGATTTCATATACCGACTAGGGAGGACAACATGGGACCCAAAGAAGGGACAGTTGTACATACATGAGACCGGTAAGGGGATTCAACTGCAAAAGATGTACCGTCCTGAAAGTGGAACCACCCCAGGGAACACTTGTGAAGTAGTGGCGAAAGAAGATGTTGTTGTCAACCCTGGAAAAGAATGTCTTGTCAGGTGTGTGGCAGTTGATGCACTTAAAGAAGTTGAATATTTGGCTGAGCCAACAGTATCCTTAGGTGATGAACCAGTTCGTCCAGCATGCTGCATTGTCAGAGTAGACAGTAACAACGAGTTATGGCTTCGAGTAATTAATGTAAGCAAAGTAAAGGAAACACTAAAAAAAGGTGAGCAGATTGCCCAGTTACACTCAGAGTTTGAAACAACTTTCCCAGGCCAACAAATGAAGCCCATGCCTACTGGTGGGGCTACAGGGTATCATCGTGATGGGCAACTAGACCCAAAGAAACAGAAAGAAATTGATGAATTACTATCAGAGTTTTCAGATGTGTTTTGGAAACCAGGGGACCACCTTCCTTCTGTTCAAGGCATCGGTCAACACTGCATCAGACTGAAACCAGGCTCAAGGCCTGTAGGGATGCGACCAAGGCGATTGTCACCAAGTGAACGAGGAGACGTAAACAAAGAGATAAAGTACCTCCTTGACCAAGGTCTGATCAAGCCGTCAACAAGTGCATGGGCAGCACCTATAGTAGTGGCACGAAGGAAGAATGGCCAGATCAGACTGGCTATTGACTACCGGGCCCTGAATGCTCAATCGTTTGATCAACATCACCCAATTCCACGAATCGATGACCTGATTGATCGACTAGGAGAAGCTAAATACTTCTCATCACTAGATTTAAAGAGTGGTTACTATCAAATGCCACTAAGAGAAGAAGATGCAGAGCTTACAGGCTTTGTCACCCCAGATGGACATTTCCAGTGGACTGGACGTGGTACACCATTTGGTTTATCAGGAGCACCAGCAACTTTTCAGCGATTGATGAGTGGAGTCCTTGGCTCATTGAACTGGGAAGTGGCACTATGCTACTTGGATGATATACTTGTCTGGGGAACAACATGGACAGAGCACATTCAACGACTGAGAAAAGTTCTCCAGAGGTTCGAAGAGGTGGGAATGCTCCTCAACCCAGAGAAATGCACCTTTGGTGTTCGGCGCATTGAATTTCTGGGACACGTAATCGGTGATGGAATGCTGTCCATCAATGAAGCGCGGCGAGAGCAGTTAATCAAGACGCCAAGGCCAACAACGGTGACAATGCTGCGGAAAGCCCTTGGAGCGTTTTCACATGTTCAGCGTTGGATTCCAGGGATGTCAGAGATTGCTAAACCGTTATATGATCTTTTGGACAAAGATGGCAAGAAAGTACTGAAATGGACACCGGAAACAACGTCAGCATTCGAGAAACTTAAAGAACAAGTAGTGAAACCTCCTGCGCTACACCTGCCCGATTTCACAAGACCATTTGTGTTAGTGACAGACGCTTCGGCAGTAGGCACTGGAGCTATGCTAGCCCAACGTGATCGACTTAAACCGAACGGATCTTTAAATCCTGTAGCATTCTTTCATCATACTCTGTCTTCCAGTGAGAGGAACTACAGTACTACAGATAGAGAACTATTGGCTATAGTACTAGCAGTAAAGAAGTTTCGTGTTTATTTGGCCGGTAAACGCTTCGATCTAATAACAGATCACCGGGCTCTGGCGTGGATCAACGAAAGCCTCGACCTAAATGATGTTCAGGGGAGGCGAGGAAGGTGGTTGGAATTCCTTCAAAATATCCATTCAACCCAGTACATCGAGCAGGAAAGTCCCCAGAGTTGGCAATGGCTGACTATTTGTCAAGAGTGGGACATGGAGAACAAGTGGCGACATTACGTATAGCAACCTTGGCTGTAAATCAAGCGGAGTCGGACGGCGCTTATCGACTCTTCCCAATTCTTTCGGAAAAAGACATTCGAGATGCGCAGAGATCTTGTCCAGCAGTAGGAGAATATCTTGTAGCATGTGAAAGACGACGTCAATTGAACAACCCGAGAAACGACGAGGCGAGGGCGTTGTGGCAAGCACGTGATCGACTGACAGTTCTTGCAGACGGTATTGTGCGCTATCGCAACCATAAGGGCCGTCCAACACCAGACAACCCACTGGGAAAGAATCAACAACTTCTTGTAGTTCTTCCTCAAAGCCTACGACGGCGATTTCTGCAGTTGGTTCACGATTCACCATTAGGAGGTCACATGGGGCGTGATCGAACGTGGGACCGCGTCCGAGCAATGGTATGGTGGCCAGGAGTAAAGTCTGACGTAGCAAAGTATGTAACGGGCTGCGATGTCTGTCAGCGTGTCAAGCATGGTTTGAAAGGTAAAGCACCTTTGGAAAAGACTGATATCCCGAAGCAGCCATTCCAACGTATCCAAATCGATTTTGTTGGCCCCATTCAAGCATCAGTTCCAGAAGGCTTCACTTATGTTCCCGCCATCCAAGATGTGCTGACGCGGTACGTAAAGCTAGTAGCGACATTGGATAATTCAGCTGAAACAGCTGTTCGTGTGCTTATCGATGAGTGGATAACACAGTTCGATTTACCAGAAGTGATTGGAAGTGATCAAGGACCTCACTTTACCGCCACTGTGTTTGAAACGACCTGTAAGGAACTAGGCATCGAACATGTCCGTGGAAGCCCTGAACATGCCCAATCACAAGGACAAGTAGAGCGGCAGAACCAGCTGTTTGCGAACATTAGAGCAGTATGTAACAGGAACCCAGCAAGCTGGCCAAGGGCGATGCACGCAGTGACGTTTGCCCATAACACCTCAGCGAACAAAACGACCGGATTATCTCCACATGAGTTGATTTTCAAACAACAAGCGAGACGCCCCGAGACCTTCCTCCTACCGCAAGACCCTGCAAGCGTGAAAGAAAAAGAATGGACTCCAGGAACTATGCAGCAAACTGCACTTGCAGCTCAAGCCCGCTCTGATACGAAGAAACTTGACGATGTTTTTCAACTCGTTAAGCGTAAGATTATCCTGGAACAGGACAAAAGGATCAAGAAGACCAAAACGTCAATGAAAAGGCCGTTCGAGATCGGAGAGCGAGTTCGAACACGTCTCACAGCCTCTGAAAGGAACAAACGGGGTGGCAAGAAGCTTGCGGACCTAAAGAGTAAGGGACTTATAATCTTAGAGCGTCATGGCAACACCTACAAGTTACAAGCGGAGGATAACCCAACGGGACGTATAAAGCAGCGACACTTTAATGAGTTGGAGTCGGCGCCACGACAGCTTCTTTCATGGGAAACTGACGATTCCGGCGAGCACTCGGATAACCGTGACCTTAGCAGTGACACTGATGGTGACTCAGAACCACCACGTCGAAGTAAGCGAGAAAGTCGACCACCCAACCGTCTCCAGGTCGACGGACATCGCCAACGGTATGAGCACCGTGAGGCTTCATTCACGGATACGAATGATGAATTGTCAGAGGACTAAACTATTTCTATATTTTATTTCTTCTAAACTATATTGGGATTTGGAAGGGGAGTGTGAGCGTTATGCCCAATTAATTTAATGTAAACTCTATGGCCAGCGGTTGTCCGCGGGCGCCTAGTCTTGTGTTGTTGTCGTTGTTGTTTCGTGTTATACCGCCATTTTTGGAATAAAGAGACAATAAAAATACGAGTCGTTGTTTCGTTGATAGTAAGCGACTATCACAATATCCTAAAGAATGATCCTGAAACGTCAGCCCCTTAATCTCTTTTCTGCGTAATAAAAATATTCGCGATGGTTTAGTGCGTTACTTTTTCTTGCTCCCGCACCCGTTGTTACACGTGTTCCTTTCTTAACTCCGCTACATGTATTTTGGGACCAAAATGTAATTTTGTTATTCAGCATAATTTTACTTGCATCTCTTCTCACACATCATGAGATATTCATAGCATTTTGGCCAATCCGGTTGGTTGATTTACGTCACATGTACTTACCTAGAAACCCAGTCTAAACCAGAGACCAATTAATTCAAGTGCGAGAACAATACATATGTTAATTTAAAATTTCAATACTTTATTTAGAAATGTTTTCTAAATACAGTAAACTGTATTTAGAAAACATCTCTAAATACAGTACGCTGTATTTAGAAATCATTTCCCAATACAATTTTCTGTCGCTATAGAAACCAGTTCCAAATACAACAGATTTTTTTACCTAACAGCGCTTCACAATATAAGCGACCACATGCGATACATATATTTAAAGTAAAATAGACTAACAAGAAACCAAACTCGCGTTGGTGCAATTTAAGTTATTCTACGACAGACAGAAACCTACGAAAAGCACTAAAACAGTGATGTTGCTTGCAGACTGATTGAAGTAATGAAGTTTAAACATCCATCTACCTTTCATAATATTATGAAGTACATATAAACGTATACAAGACAGTCACCTCACGCTTTGTTTTCTCTGGTATCGACCAGTTAACGTCTTCTGTCTTCTTTAGTTTGTAAAGTTCTACATTATTCCAGTTGTCATCTATATTTTCTCTGCTCAATATCAGTCCTGGCTAAATTGATCCTGCTATTCAACATAATCTAAAAAACTAGCAAGAGACTAGAAAAGCGTCTCATTTTCAAAATTGGTACCATTCATCCTCACGGACTCAACGAACGTTTTTCTTTTATTTAACACCTCTGAAGACATTGTTTCTGTTTAGCAAGGACGGACACAAACAGCGTTTTCACTTTATATATTTATTTATTTATTTAATTTTACTCTCGCTCATTCTTTTTACACCCCCTCCTTCTTGCTCATCGACGGTATGAATAGCAAATGTCTTTCGCATCTCATTATCGATTTGTTATTGTTATTTTGATTTGATTGGCTAATTTTTCACATCTCATCAGTTTGTTGTCATTTTTATCTGATTGGCTTATTTTTGGTCACATGATTACGTTTCGTATATAAGCTCGTTCTTTGTTTACACTCTTTACGTTTCTCTCTGACGAAGGGCCTTCGCTCTAAACGTTAGACTCCTACGTTCTCTGTTTCGGTAGTACATCTAACCTTACTATATTTCGATTGTTGTTTCTACACTGCCTACGCAGCACGCTACTTTTATTATATATATTATATATATATATATATATTATATATATATATATTATATATTATATATATATATATATATATATATTATATATATATATTATATATTTTATATATATTTTATATTTTATATATATATTTTATATATATATTTTATTTATATATATATATATATATATATATATATATATATATATATATATATACATATTTTATATACATATTTTATATACATATTTTATATACATATTTTATATACATATTTTATATACATATTTTATATACATATTTTATATACATATTTTATATACATATTTTATATACATATTTTATATACATATTTTATATACATATTTTATATACATATTTTATATACATATATATACATATTTTATATACATATTTTATATACATATATATACATATATATATATATATATATATATATATATATATATATATATATATATATATATATATATATATATATATATATATATGAGGTGATGGTCTTCCTGGATTATCGGGTTTATGGATTTTGGGGAGCAAATATAAGGTGGGAATTCGTGGTGGAGAGGTTGGTAGTAAGAATTTGTATGTGGTATCATCAATATGCCCGGATTGAAGCTTGGAATTAGCGAATTTATTTATGTTATAAATTAGTTCAGGAAATGGGTTGTGGTTGATTAGTCGATAGTTAGTAGTGTCCCCGAGTTGTTTCGAGGCTTCTCTTAAATAGTCATCTCTTGGCCAGATGACAATGGCTCCACCTTTATCTGCTGGTTTCACTGTAAGATCTTTGTTATTTTGTAGATCTCTTAGTGCGGCCATTTCCTCTCTGGAGTAGTTCTTATGAGAATTATTATTTTGGTTATGGGTATTATTATTAGTGTTGTTATTGTCAGTGTCGTTGGTGCTGTATTATATTGTCTTGAGATCGTAGTAAACGAGTGAAATATATTCTAAAAGGTTTTCATTAGTAGGGGTCGGTGGGGTAAACATTAATTTTCATTGATAGATAGGTAATTGGACCCACACTGGTGTTAAACATTGTGTGTAATACACATTATCAAACAATACAAACTAGGAGCTTAAGCAGACCCATCGCGTTGGAGGATAACTGAAATTAACTAATTAGGGAGATATGTATATATACCGAATATATAAAATTAAGTTGTGCGAATTTAATTATTAGGAAGGGCCTAAAGAAGAGTACAGAGTATGAAAACGAGCGAGAGAAGGGGAACGTGAAGAGTATTACGGTGAATGGATAGGAGTGTGTTAGGAAAAAGTATTTTTTCTGTGAAGCCGGGAACTGTCGACATGTTTCGACCTTACAGTCTTCTTCAAGAGGGATTTTTAGGGGTATGGGAGTTCTGTTGTATGTATAGTATCGAGAGAGTAGAGTTGGAGGAGTGCAAGAAGAGAGATTAGAGAAAAGGGGAGAGAGTGAGGAAGACCTACCAATTGTGTTGTTTTTTCTTTGTGCCATAGTAAAATTACAGTTCCTCTCTTGTGCGGTTCTGCGGCGCTCAGTATTGTCTGACGTATGGATGACTTTTGAATGATTGAATGAGCGTGTGTGGCGTATATGTCACGTGATAATGTATATATCATATTCAAATTATGAAGTTATTATTAGTATTAACTGAAATGACCTAATTAAGGAGATATGTATATATACCGAATATATAAAGTGAAATTGTGCGAATTTAATTATTAGGAAGGGGCTAAAGAAGAGTATAGAGTATGAAAAAGAGCGAGAGAACGGAAACGTGGAGAGTATTACGGTGAATATTGAAAATTCTTGATGTATGCGCACCTGGAGGAATGCTTGCTTCAGATCACCTGTTAGGGCAACATGGCGGCATCTGCCGCGAATCAAAACATGCCAAAGGCGATTCTGCAGTGGTGGTCTGGCGTCAAGACACTCGTTCAAGGAAGAAGCGTTTGCATTTTCTCGCGCCGACCCGTCGTACACGATACGTAACTTGGCCGTCTCCACCGACTCTCTTATTACCGCCTTGTGGAGTAGATAAAATTCACGACCTTGTGGTTCGGCATCAACTTTCTCAACGATACCTTATCTTAGTTGGTCTTATATTGTCTCATCGTAACGTTCTAGGATTTCCTGTTTCTCCAGTCTCCGAACGAGGCTGTCCAGGCACTTTAAACTTCCGGTCTTGTTACTGGGTAACGGGGGGTGGTTCCCCTTCCACGGCAGACTGGTCTTGTACCACCCCTCTTCTCTGTTGTTCTTTAAATTCACTGTACACATTCTCTTGATCACCGGTTGGGGAGTCTCGCAGACCTAGAACATCAAGTCTACATAACTCTTCGTAATCACCACGAGCCACTTGCGTCAAAAGCATGTTGTTTAAATCAACTTCTTCACCGGGTGACATAATCATCCAGCCAAACTTTGTGAGCTCAGCCACGGGCTCACCGGGGACCCTACTCTTGGGTTGTAGCTGTTTTGATTTTAGAGTATTCCCCAGTCCCCAGGTCATTATCTTGCATGGTAACCCCCTGGAAATATGCATAATTAGCGAACATTTCTTTATACTTAGGATTGTCTAAGGTCAAAAGTTCACTTCTCTCAACGCGCGTCACTTCGGTTTTGATATGGAATTTCCCACTCGTATCGCTTATTTTAAGATCGTATATTCCGACTAATTTAGTCGAAGTGCCAAGCATCATCTCTACGCAACGTATTTCCTTTTTTGGGGGTTTAACTTTAATGTTGGCAAGCAGTGCTGAAGAGGCGCGTTTGAGTAACTGGTGTGTGTCGTGGGTAAAAAGTCGTGGGTCGTGGCTAAAGTCGTGGATGGCTAAAATGCTCTAAAATGCGGGGCATTTTTAATAAAAAAAAATAAAATAAATTTTAGAAAAAATTAATTCATTTCCTGTTTGATCTAAGGTCGTATTTCGCGAAATAATCAGTCAGCCATAAATTTATCGCGTTCTCATGCGTGCTACGATCTCTTAACAAATGATTTCTTAAGCAAACCCCAAACTGAGCAAGCGCATTTTGAAAACACAAAAAATCCGTCGTTTGAATTTCTTCTCATCACCAGGCGGCACGCGAAACGCGAAGTATATAATTTGTTCTACCGCTTACAACTCAAATGCGTTTTACTCAAAAGCATTTTAGAAAATGAGGTCAGAAAATACGCGCAAGCACCATTCAAGATAATGTTTGAAACGCTAAAGTTCATAGGGCATAAACTTTTTACCGGGATAGTTGGTGTTAGACAGAAGAGGAGAAAGACAGGTGTTATGTCTAATTCCATTTGTGCGAGGTGCCGAAGTATTTGGATCTAATTGTGCATTACTGTCACAAAAAAACATACGGAAATATATAATTTATTTTACTGCATGTGATATCCCCAGCTTGGCCAGGTTTATTGTGAACGCTGACAGCCTTGCAAATATCTTTCATTAGTGCTATATTAGTGGTATCAACTAGATGTTGCAACTGCTTTATTTAAGCATAGGGGGTGGGGGGTGGGGGGTTTGGCCAAAATTCGCCTGATTGGAACAAAAATTGCGCGACGTTTTGTAATATCATATATGAAATACAATCTATAATCAGCGTGCACAACTTTATATAATATTATACTTGTACAAAAGTCAATATGCCATAATATTATAAATATATTACAAGCAGTTTATCTATCAGAATTCAGAAACACCATATAATATAAAACACAGAGAAGACCATGACATTTTTCTTTCTACGCATGATATTTTTTGCCGAGTTGACAAGTTGCTCAAGTGGCTAGAGACTGAGTTGATGCTAAAGCCGCAGTTGAAACGAAATTCACAGGCAGACATGGACTTAGGCACACCGAAACGGAGATATAATTACTGGTGCTACTGTGGTATAGGCCAATTCTAGGTTTCGGCTTTTTGGGGGTCCACAAAATTGCATTATTGCGTTTTCCGATTTCTGTCTTTTCGACAGCTTTGCCTTTGCTCCAGTTGGGTTGAGGTGTTTCCCACGGTATTGGTGAATTCATCAGTAGTTGATCAGTGATGTTGCTGACAAGACAGAATAGTTAACAATTACTCACTGAAATGGCCATGGAGGTGAATAGTGCATGCTGTACTATTCACTGGCACTGAGGTGAATAATTGTTTTAGCATATACCTCATAAATGAAATAACAAGCCAGTTTAACATTTATATATTTTTTGGTATTTCCAGTGTACCTTATTGTTTACACCATGCCTCGACTCCCTCGAACTATATAATCACACAGTTTCAGAGCGGATTGCTTATAATGATTGATTCTGAGAGTTTTGTAGTTTTTAACAAACACTGTTCCGCAGGTTTCCTAGATGTGCGAAGCGCCAATTGCAGAAATCAGTAGCTCGAGTTGTCTGACAGCTAACAGCATAAGTGAGTACCGTGTACTATGGAGCCGTGAGTGTACCAAATTCAACATGAACTCTTTCATGCCCGAGCATAAAAACGGCCAATAAATTGATTAACTGGCCTCTTCATTCCTCTGGGCAATTTTCGGTTTTCACATCTCATAAAATAAAATTTCCGTGATTGTGAAGGTTGCGACAGCAGAAACTATAGAATGAGTGCAGTCTGTAGAAAAAACTTTAATAATGGAAAATCATAAGAAAGAGAACGGGAAAAAATCAACTGTATTCTTAATTATCTATCATGTTGTTATAAATATTTCATTCAACTAAATAAAATGTACATTTAAATCACAATTGTCTAAAACTTGTCTTTGAGCATTACTGAATGATGCGCGAAAGCATCATTACATCTGATGTGCTCATAACTCGCATGATAGTATGTGTTTGTAAAATCAGCACCATAGAGAAAAGATCCAGTGATGGAATCTTTTCACATTAAACATCTATCGACATGTTTTACTGTAATATTGTAGGGAGCTTGGCGATATTTAGCTGCAAAGTCTTGTCCACAGCCATACCATTTCCTAACATTTGAAGGCATGACGACAAGCTCATACTGATATGGCGATAGTCCTGAATGCCATATTAGACGGTCCACTGTATCTACTGTAAGGTGGTGGTGGATAAAAGGCTTGGGCAATGGTTGGCGCGTAATTATTTGTGATTGTGGAATTACGGGGTACAGTTGAAGAAAAATTTAAATGCGACGGTAAATAACCGAAGTGGTGTCCATGCATTATCGAGGACAGACAAGTGGGACCAGCATGAACTGCTTTTGATTGAGATGCAACATTGTTATTAATTGATGGTATTAGCACTATCTGCACCGCGGTTGTAGCGGTGGAACGTTGCTATTTTTCTTTCTTTTCGATTTACCCCCCTCTTGCATTATTCCCCTTTCCTCTTTCGGTCGGACGATGAGCTGACTTGCGATCTATTTTTGCACCAAGCGCACTTATTTCCCTTCCATAACGGGCTGCCTGATCGATCTCACAATGAAAGTTTCTCTCTGTAAATGACGGACCTGTTCCCCCTGACGTCGTTCCTTCTCTATATTCCTATAGTTGGGTCTCCAGTAGAACACTACCTCGTGCATCCACCAAGAAAGAACCAGGGACAACGAAAATGTATCGACAACAGTGATGGAACCCCTCTGGAGTAAGCAAGATGTAATTATCGACAACGACGAGTTGCTAGTGAATGAAACCGGAACAAAAACAGTTCACAGCGAAGGTGATGACCGCGATTTAATCAAGCATTTCCAATCCGATGAGCAGTCCAATAAAGAATGCTTCGTGAAAATTCTAGGAATTAATTGGAATGTGGAAACTGACGAATTTAAGTACGACCTCAGTGAATTAGAGAACTATGCAGCAACACTTCATTGGATGAAACGATCAGTTCTATGACTCACAGCTAAAAAATTTTATCCGATAGGAGTTCTCACTCCGTTTACGATCAACATGAAGATTCTGTTCCAGACATTGTGTGTTAAAGGTGTCAACTGGGATGACATGTTGGACGGAGAAGCGTTGGTGGCATGGAATCTATTTATCCACGACCTTTCAGTCTTGAACGACATCAGAGCATATTGGCAGCATTGAGCAAAGAAACGTTGCTCCGATCTCGGTGAGCCCAGCTAGCGTGGATCACTTCCGCTTGATTCATTTTAGTTCCAACTGCCGTAAAAGCATTGAAGATAAATTCTTTCCGATAATTCCACCATTCCAACCACGACATTAAAAACTCGTGATCAGTTGGGCTTGCCTTAATAAAGTTATCGAGTTCTGTCTTTGCGGTGGTATATCCATCAGTGGTCTGGGCAAGTAACAGCGCCTTACACTTTTCTTTAAACTCTTCTGCACTATCGTTATCGAGATATCTTTCCTTTTTGTTTCGGTTCTGTTTGAAGTGAAATTCGCAAATCTTTACCCGTTTAAGTGCTTGTGTTTCGAACACATCTCTAATGCCAACTAAATTTGCCCCTGCCATGTCCGTGCACCATCCTGTTGGATTGAAACTGATGTCGTTTTTCGATATAGCTTTTCGAAGAGCTTCTTGAAATAAATTCCAAAATAGCGTAACACATCGCGAATCTTCATTCTCAGTTTCCATCACTGCTAATGGCATTTGCTTCTTTAAAAGTGGGTGGTAGACAGTAGACACTTGCAGTTAGCGTTATAAAGTTTCTACATCGCTTATGTTTCCCGTCGAAGAAGCAGTATTCCTAGCTCACGAAATGATCACCGTCTTTGTCCATGTTATGGACCATTTGCAGTTTTGTCGTGCTAGTTTTGAACACAAACGACGGGGAGTCTGGATTGCCTCTAGTGTCGTTAATCTTATATATATACTGTATATAATACTTGTTCTTCTTGTCACAGAATTTTTTAAAAGTGACCAGGCCCTCAAAATTCTCGCGCATAGGGTTGATTTCCCTGCCAACAGCACGCTTTTGGTTTGCAATCCATGTTCGATTAACAAGCTGACTAGCTTGTTTGTTGATCTTTTCCCAGTCCTTCTCACTTCGCATCGACGAAACCAGTAGTGCCGACTGAACTTCCAAAGGCTTGAGATTAGGATCCTTTTTAAACATCTCTTTTACGCTTTTTGCAGGTTTTTCGGTATTTTGTTCACGGAGGGGGCAAGTGTGAAAACCACAATGAAAAACGTTGAGCTTCTGTCACTGTGAGTGGATGTAGCGCCGGGCTGGGCAATAAACAAATGCAGCAGTTGCTCCACCACATGCAGTGCACTTGGCATGTTTTGTAAATTGCAACTTGTTAATAATACCATACTGCGTTTTGTACGGACAATTTTTATTGTTGCAGATCCTGAAGCCACGACAATCTGCGAAACGCATCAGGCCATAGCCAGCCCAACTCGTAGTTGAATCTTTCGTCCAACGCCTGCCGTCAGACGACAGCGCTTTACAGTGGGTTTTGGGGTTGGTCGTGTTGCTTATCGTAAAAGCTGCCAAACCATCGATCCCATGCAGCAACTTGGCTACCTTCTCCTTAGGTATATCATTCCACATCTCTGGATTAAATTTCCTTTGTTTCTTTGGCTCTTTATTTTTGCGACTGTAGACATCAACTATGCTTTCATCCGCCGAACTACTGGAAATGCTGCTTTCTGGATTTCTTGTTGTTGACCTACAATTCAACAAGAGGCTCTATTAGGGACATCGCCAACGGGAAGTGCGAGGGCAGTTATTAGCCACAATTTTTATGTGATTAACTTATTACCTCTTCGGTGAAGACTCTGAAGTCAGATCAATGACAGCTGGAGTCTAACGAAATCAAGAAGAAGAAAATGATATCATCAACAGATCTGAAAATTCTTAATCTCAGCTGAGTTTGATAAAACAAAAATTTCGTACAATAGAGCTATGTTGTTTAACTCTCTGCCAAACTACTTAAAAGACACTGAAAACATCACCATATCTACATTAAAAAAAATGTAAAAAGTATTTTTTAAAACAAAACAATAATGTGCTTCACCTAAAAGAATTTGCATTGTCAATATAAACTAGCCTGTGGTTGTATAACATACTAATCAATAATTGATACTAATGTTACACACCTACTAATTGAAGCGCATCTTGCAGAATACATTACCTTCGCTAAACAAAGTTTATTATTATTATGATTAGGATTAGGATTATGATTAGGATTAGGATTAGGATTATTATTATTAGATTATTATTATTAATTAATTAGACATGTTGTCAATGTACCTGCGACTTACTGGTTTCCCCTTTCTTCCCACTTTTTTTTTGGTGCAGGGTTATCCGGCTAAAATTTACGGCGTTCTATAAAGCAAATAAATAACGTTTTAGTAATAGTTATATTATTCTATTATTAATAAAACGACGAATCGGCTATAGCACACCTGTGCAATATTGTGGAAAATGAGAGTGCAGTTACCGGTAGTCTCAAAAGCATTTTATAGCAGTCCTGTTTATAAAAATAGTATTGCTACCAATGGCATATTGCTCAGTACAACTGTAGAGCAACAATAAAGCATTAAAACTTTGAAACAAGTACCTGCATGTTTCTCTCATCTTCAGACTCCGTACTGGATGCATCTATATAAATACGAGGTGAATTTTTGTAAGTAAAAACCATTTCAACCAACGTTCAACATGTCAAGTTAAGGTGGCTCCATACAGTTTCTTGAAAAATGGAAAATACAAGTTTGAGAGTCAAAACACGTGATTAAACAATTCAGAAAAAGAATAAAACTAAATGTTTTGCATAGTTAAACAGTCTGACAATCAAAAACTGCTACCAAATAAATACCAACAGTTGTTGCTACGGCAACAATTACGTTTCAAAATGGCTGCCAATTACCCTTCAAACTAATTTAATTCGGAAAAAAACTTTGGTGACCCCCAATTTCTTTTTATTAAAACTTTCCTTGAAGTATGAGTAATCAATAGGCCGGTTTTAAAAAAAATTCTGTACAACGAAATTTTTTAAAAATTAACAAACATGATTTTTCCGAGAAAAAAAAAATTCGTTCTAATTGACAATGGGTGTTCCAAGGTTTGAAGGACTCCCAATTTTTCAAAGAAAAATGCTGGGGGAGATTATTAATTCCTTTAGACCTTTTTAACTAAGTGCGAGGTCTATGTATAGGATAAAACACGAGAACGAGGGATTTATGCTGTATAAATTCGAGGGTTTTGTCTAACTTAAATAATTATTGAGGAGGTTTTCAACAAAGTTTTGTCTATTTCTTCTACCTTGGACAAAGATTTTCCTAGGTTTTTTCTTCATTTCTTTTCTAATTAGCATTCAAGGGCTTTATGCGATATAAAGCCCTCGGAAGAGCAAAGAAAACGAACTGAATAATTATTTAAGGGAAAGTTGGCCTTAAAGTTTTTGTACAGCCCGCGGTCGAGCTCCGGAAGGAGCAAGATCTGTTGGACCGAGCAAACAAGTTTATTCTACAGCTTTTTAGTTGTTTTCTTTTTTCAGTGTTTTTAGCTAAGAGTGTGTTTTATTCAGACCAGTTTTCTGTTTTCTTAGCTGATTTTTTATTTTTTTTTAAACGAGAGCGAGATAGATTTGTAACTCTCATCGTTCTTTCATCCGGGTTATTATTTTCTTTATGAAAACCAGCGACGTATGTAGAAAGGACAGTTCACGAAGAATGGGAGGGGGGGGCTCAAATTCCTTCCGTTTGTAAGTTTATAAGTTTTTATATATAAACGAAAGCATAAGAATAACCAAGGTTTGTGTTCACCACTAAAAATCACCTTTTCCCAAAACGAACCACGAGCTGTTGGGATTACAGGGATACCTGGATGGTACTCCTCATCGTCCCATGACTCGAATTTAGTGGGAGCCTTTACCTGTTCAAAATACAATTACGTTCAGAAAGAAATCATGCAAGTAAATGGGTAATATATAGTAAAAGTGTGTACTTTTATAAATCGTGGTTTCAACTTAACATCACTTTTAAGACAGCGCAAGATTGATGGACTGTCTTCAGCGGTACTATCATCGGTCTACAATTAAAAATTATGGGATAATTATATATCGGAAGATCTGCAGCTTTGGAATTAAATGAACGTGAGTGTAACTAAAAGTCGAAGGTCGAGAGTCGAGGTTGAGAGTCCATAAATTGGCCAGAAAATACAAAAAAAAACCTATATACTATAATCGACAATACGGTGTCCCATATGCAGTCCAAATCTACCGGGGGTCCAAATCTAAAGAAAAATAAAAGTGTAAATATGACTCCCGTTGGCGGATTCGGACCCCCTCCTTAAATATATGTAGTGTGAACACAATAATACTAGAAATACATGAATGAAATAACCCCTCGCCCGCTTTTAATACATAGTTTTCTTCAAATAAGGATCCAATTAGTTTTTCTTAATATATTATAACACCCCCTGTCTCATGCAGTTCTTACAATAACAACTATCATCGAACCGAAGTAAATGTAGTACAGTAAAATCGGACTGTCAAGATGAAGCAAAAAAAAACAAATCTTTATTCGAAAATACACAAACGACAAAAAAAAATGTGTCACGTTCTCATCGTCGATCCGACTCACTACATGGCATTCTCAGCGAGACACAGCAAAAGCAAACGATATTCACAAACACTAAAGTGGCTAATTGTTTCAACTACATGAATTGCAAAGTTGAACAAAAAGGAAAACTTAGTGAATGTAAAATAATATTCTGTTTACATGGACGTTGCCAAAGTGATCTTAATTTAGATTTTGCAAGCGTTTAAATGGCTTCCTTGTCTGTTACACAATGACGGAAAAACCAACGTATTAAAATTAATTGCCCGAAAAGTATAATAGAACTAAAAACAAACCAGTACAATCAGATTGCCATGAAAAAGTAACAGGTAAGGTTTCAGTCAAAAATAAGGAAAAACAGCGGCGAAAATTGACAAAGTTCATATCAATAATCAAAAGAGTATGTTGTTAATATTAAACGTCAAAGTCAAAAACACTAGAAAACACGTCGAAAAACACCACAGAAAACAAATTAGCGAATATATTGAAGAGATTGAATACCAGAAATAAGAGAAAACAAAAATATGGCAGTATAAATAGACTTTTTGATTAATCAAACGGCAAATTTTCTTTCAAAAAGAGATAACAGTGGTCAAGAAAAATATGGAAAACATATACACCACGTCCTAAAAGATTGGCGTCTTCAGCAAAACACAGCAAAAACCCTCAACGTAATAAAATTTATATCTCTCAAGATGAAACAAAAGGGAAACTTTCATTCGAAAATATAGTTTCAGTGGACAGTGGTCGAAAAAATATGAAAAACTTAAGCTTATCTTTTAATAGTGACTTAGTCTTAGCACGAAAATTTTATACCTTCGAGGTTATTCTTGCTGCCCGTATTCCATCCACAGAAACCAGGCAAAGTTAGAGTGGTGTTTGACTGCCCGGCAAAACATGGCAATACCTCTCTCAATGACCAGCTCTTACAGGGGCCGGACCTAACCAATTCTCTTATCGGAGTGTTGACCTGATTTCGCGAAGAACCAATCGCTTTCATGTCAGATGTTGAAACCATGTTTCATCAAGTCTGTGTCCGACCAAGCGACCGCGAAGCACTACGATTTCTATGGTGGCCAAACGGTAACCTGGACAACCCACCTGAAGAATATCAGATGAATGTTAACTTGTACGGCAGCGCTTCTAGGCCTAGTTGTGCAAATTTTGCCTTAAAGAAAACGGCATCAGACAATGCATCACATTTCAATGATCAAACCATTGAAACAGTGCAACGCAATTTCTACGTTGATGACTGCTTGAAATCCGTTAGCGAAGAAGACGAGGCTATTAAACTTGCGAACAAGCTACGCGACCTGTTGGCACTGGGAGGATTCAAGTTAACGAAATGGCTATCGAATTCACGAAATGTTATGGAGTCATTACCAGAGTCGGAAAGAGCGGCCCAAGTCAAGGCCTTGGATTTCGACAAGACCCCGATAGAGAGAGTGCTCAGTGTCCGGTGGAATGTATCATCAGATACATTTGGGTTCGCGATTGTCATCAAAGATCGACCAGCAACAAGAAGAGGAATATTGTCAATCGTTAGTTCTATCTACGACCCACTTGGATTTGTCTCTCCGTTCATTCTTTCTGCAAAGCTGATTCTACAGGAGCTTTGTTGTTTAAAGCTCGATTGGGATAACAAAATTCCTGTCGAGTTTCTAAACCGTTGGCAAGCAATGGCTCAGTGGTGGATTAAGGGGGGCTGACTGGGCTGCAGCCAGGGGCCTGCGGCCTCACGGATCCTAGGGGGGCCCGGGGCCGCTGATATCTTATTAAAAAAAGAATGTTAAAAATAAAAAATAAAAGCAACTTTACTGGTATAAACAAACTGAAAATTTGAAAACATCGAAAAGCTATTTTAACTTAAAATTGCTAACACCTAAATTTCAATGTATAAAAAACATTTTCTTATTTATTTTAATTTAATTAATTTAATTTAACTTCCACTAGGAGTTTGGAATTTGAATTGTATATATTTTTTGTTATTTTGCGGAATGAGCTCCATCCCATTTTGTTAGGACATAGTTCAAATACCTTTACAGTTTACTAGGTTCCAGTTTCCCAAATGCTTGGAGGCTCGCATGAAAATCAAAATGCTGGCGACGGTCGAGAGGTTGACCCTTTGACAGGATTGAAATCCCCAATAACCAAAGTCTTTATTCAGGCAAAGCAGAAAAAGTATGTATAATTATTAGTTATTACATTTTTACTTAAAATGATCAATAATTCATGAAGAGACAAAAGAAATGGCTATGATTAGTAGCAGTAAATCGGATATAGAATTAGAATTGTTTTGATTAATATTGATTTACATAACCTTTTCCTTCGATTTACTTGACTAAAATGACCTGGATCCAAAATCGGCAGCTCATATTGTATCTATTAGACCATTACATGTAATAGAAACTAGAAAGGTGAAAATTCAATTACGTACTCTGTTGTCGCTGTTAACATTGTTATTTATCAAAAATGTTATTTTTGTTTCCAGTTCAGTTGGGGTTTCAGCATGAGCAATCATAACACGTCCAACAGCTACTGCTACAAATCTGGAGCACAAAAGCGCAAGGACGAAAAGATTAAATTGCAGCAAAGCTTACAAGGAGTTTCTAAATTGAGCAGTTACCTCAGTCCGATTCCACAAAGTGTCCCTAATCCAGTAGATGATGAAGACGGTGGACAAGTAGGTGGTTGTACCAGTCAATCGATTTCAGCAGATGCAGTTCAAACTGCCAAGGTATACTTGATCCGAATGCAGATTTGGAGGAGTGAACAACAACAACAACAGCAGCAGCAGCAACAGCAGCAACAACAGTTACAGTACCACCACAACCAACAACAACAACAACACCAAGTAGTCTAATTGAATCTGTACAAGCCTTCAGCATGGGCGATTTCTCGAACGATCTGGCAACCTGGCCAGCAAAACTTTCTACGAAAATGCAGGACTACTGGATCAAGCGTGGGCCCAGAGAGTGCCAGCATAAAGATCAGGGTTTCAAAGAATCTGCGACACAGTTGACGAGTGAGACACACCGACGGCACTGCTCATTGTCATTGTTCACTCGAGTGCACAATGTCAAACAACACTAGTCAGTTTACTAGTGGTTTCAATGATTGGAAACATGGAAAGGAACTGGTCACCTCTCATGAAAACTCCCAGCAGCATCGAGATTCCATGGTGGAATTGTGTGCAAGGAAAGCAGCTGATGGATGTATTGATGACAATCTGCTTAAGCACTATGAAACTGAAAGGGAATACTGGAGACAGCTGCTTCAAAGAATAGTGAGTGTTGTGCAGTTTCTCTGTGCACGTGGCCTTGCATTTCGTGGAAAGGACGAACTGATTGGCTCACCTACCAATGGCAACTATCTTGGTATTCTAGAACTGTTAAGTAGCTATGACACATTCCTCGCCGAACATATCCGCAAGCACGATAACAAGGGGCATGGCCACACCTCGTATCTGTCATCGACTATCTGTGAGGAGGTGATTGAGCTGATGAGTCAAAAGGTGCTGTCTACTATTGTCAGTGAAATCAAGGCGGCAAAATACTATTCCATTTCTATTGACTCAACACCTGACATTATGCACATTGACCAACTAACAGTGATAATCCGCTATGTGCTGCCAAGTGGCCCAGTGGAACGTTTTGTTGAATTTATCCCTATGTTTGGTCATACAGGAGAAGAAATGGCAAACATGGTGCTGTGTTTCCTGGGAAAAAATGGAACAAACATTGATGACTGTTGTGGACAGTCATATGACAATGCCGCAAACATGAGTGGAAAGTATAATGGCGTTCAGGCACTCATGCGGGGAAGATGTTCATTTGCAGATTACGTACCATATACCAAGTATTAACTTGTATATGCTTGACACATCACACTATCCATTCATCGAAGTAGGCTCAATCGCGGTAAACGGAAATGCAAGACCGTGACATCCAAAACCCCCAGAAAAATAGCAGAAATTCGGCAGTCTCGGCCCACCAAGCACTTTCCTGTTGCAAAAAAGCAAGAGTAATTTACGGCAGTCATATAGGAAAAGTGTTGGAGAAACGTGCCCTTCCTCTAACATCCGCCATATGCAACCGAAGACGCAAAATCTAAAGACGATTTTACAAATAAACGACAGTTTAATACGCTAAAAGTGAAACGTGTTCGGTTGTGAAAAGGTTTTTATTGAACATGCCTTAAGTGAGAGTGGTAAAAACATAAAGAACTAAAATTCAACAGAAATAAGACATAAGCATGTCAACGGGGAAACTAAAGCATATAAAATATCAAATATGAACATTGTGTCAGTAAATATAGACCACGTGAATGATAATGTTCTATGAGTTCAAACGTAAAGTGATAACCAAACGATCGATTTAAATTAATCAAGGATTGTCATTGACTTGATTTTCTTTTCTTGATCAATTATCTCAAAATTTAGTTTTGTTGCCAAGAGAAGCGATTTCTTCTGACAGTTTTGTAATGTCATTCTCCTTTATATGGCTCAATGATGAAAAGAGTGACTTCAAAACGGTCATCAGGCAGTGAAATCGCTCAGGTTTTTCATCGTCATTATTATTAGCTCGTCATGTTTCTCTTTATGGTGCTTACATTGCAGGATGGGCATTTCAAAACTTGTTTACTGCCATTGGCGTCTGGTTCACAAATATGGTTTTGACAGTTTATGCACATGAATGACTGATTGACTTCTGCACATAAGATTCTGCCATTGATGTTTCGTCCAGGCGTTTCGTTTCCACTGCATTCCACTGAGCAAACCAGCATCGGCCACAGTTTCAACTGAAACTTCGACGTCTTCAAGAAGCTTAATTTTTGAACTCGTTGTAGTGTTCAGGTATTTACCTTGAAAAAAAAAACTAACTTTGACGTTGGCGAACAGGTAACATTTCTGTACATTAACTTGTCGAGCAATTTCGAAACAGGTCGGTCCGCGATCTCAAAGTTTTTGAACTGAGCCAGAGGAGGAACGGTGGTTATCCCATAATGCATTGCGTTCCATATATATTATCGATTTTTCGGAGCGCTTCGCTCATTATTCGCCAGCTCATTATTCGGCAAGCTCGCTTTACGAACACAGCTTCGTCATGCAGATCTTCGAACCATTCGTGGTAGCAAAGCTTCGGTTTTAGACACACGTGAGTAGTGAATGATATATATATATAAATGTGTGTGGGTCTGGGGACGAGCCCCAGACCAATCACACACAAGTATTTAATTGGCTAACCAATCATAAAATCGGAAAAAGATTTGAATATATTGTATTTCCAGGGGGGGGGGGTCCGAAAGTGGGTGTTGGCTGCTCATTATAAATGGAATTTTTAGTAGTTCAGGAGGGTTGCGACGATAAAATTTGTAAAAATGGAAAATGGTGGAAAATGATGTGGAGAAGAAGCGAATATGTACTTGCATAGTCATCCTGCTTTCCATTTCAAGTTCCACCATTAGATTGTAGTTGTTTTCGCTGTGAAAGTGTGTCACATTCCATGCATATTTTCGAGAGACAATTTGGACGAGATAAAATTGAAATAATTTCCCTAAAAATTTTCAAGGAAAAAAAATGGAAAAAATCTTGATGAATTTTTTACCTGAGAAAAAATGGGTTTTTTTTCGGAGCGGAGCGCCGGAGCTCCGCTCTGCACTCCACCATGTTGTCGACTGAATGGATTAGTGGAGTGCCGTGACGTATATGCTAGTGTATATCGGAAACACGACCCTTCCGGTCTATGCCCATATATGGTATGGTTTTAACTTTTGTTGGGATTTTTTTTGAGGAAAAAAAATCGGGTTTGTCGGAGCTCCGCTCTGCACTCCACGATGTTGTCGAATGAATGGATTAGGGATTGTATTGTGATACCCCATGACCATACATGGTATGTTTACATTTGCGGATTTTCTTGTGAAAAAAAATCGCCTTGTCGGAGCTCCGCTCTGCACTTCACTACGTAGTCGAATGAATGGATTAGGGAATGTATCGTGACGCCCATATTGTGTACCTATATGGTTGGTTTACTTTGTGCTTTTCTTGTGAAAAAAATGGAGTTTTCTTTCATTATTCATATGCAGTTGTCTAGGGTAGACGTGGACATTGTCAGTGCACCCAAGCGTACAAAGATGTTAATAAATGAAGGAATTGATGTGTCTAAAAATCTTGATTCGAGATTTATTGAATTGGGAAGAATAGCGGATATATTGGCTAGTTGTCCCGGTACACGGTTCAAGGTGATATACGTAAAAAAAGAATATTTTCATATGTATGAAGATCTGGTTTATTTTGAAGCAGTGAACACGGTTGGAATTTTTCCATTTCCTACGCGTAAATATTACCGCACATTATCTCGGATGGGTTATGATTTTAGTTCGGAAATAGGTCAATTTTCTAGGTATTGGATTAACTAGATAATAATATATTTCGCTAAATAAAAAAACGCAATTTTTTTGGGTTTTTCTTATCACCGTATTTGGTAAAAGATTATATATAAAAACCCAATGCAATTGTAAACAGTTTTAGACGGTGAGACATTGCAAATAAGATGGAACTAGACGAGGACAAGACGAGAATCGATTCGTTAGTTTTACGTAGTGCACATCCTAGCGAAAGTAATGATTCAGTAAGCCGCTACGTTCAAGAACATTTAACCAAGGATATTGAGGGAATAGCAGAGCGTCTGCAAGAAATCCTAGATGAAGAGCTGAGAGAAATTAATCTCCAAGACGTTAAAGTGGATATATTTGAATGCTTGAAGAACCAGATAAAGTGTGTTGTGGAAAGGAAGTATGCAGAATATGTACAGCAACAAAAGGTAGATAACATACGTGTATGTTACGTCTCTATAGCTGGTTGAACGATCATCCTATTGATTTAAATAGTTTATCTCGTAATTGTGAACGAAGAGACAACAGCAGATGTTAGGTAAATTTCCATTTTCATTTGACATCAAGTTACAACAGCTGTTCAGCTTTTATTTACACAAGATCTAATTTTTTTCTTAATGGCTTGTTCATGTTTAATTCTAGCATGTATACAGTTTAAATTAAATATAAGGTTTAAAAGTAACGCCGATTTCTTTTCTTCTCTTAATCGAATGGAAAGTTCAATTAAAAAACACTTTTCTTCATTTTTCTCGATACGATAATCCATTTGTGACCCATTGTCTATATCGAGCACAATATGGTTGAGAGCGTCTATGGTTTTTATCCATTGCGGTTTATCAAAATATTGTTGAAGAAGTGTTCGAGAATACTTTTTGGATGTAAATAGATTATTTATTCCGTTTGTAGATTGTGTTAGGACATAGTCGATACCGATTGCAGCGTCTATAGTTGATTTCGCTAGATTTCCATATTGGTAATGATATTTGAGACACGGAAAGGCGAAGATTTCTTGTTTTGGGAAGATTGATCCAACTATACAAGTGTCTTTGGTATGTGTCTTCCCATTTGTAGAGACGACCAGCGGGTAGTACACTTATTTCAAACAAGCACTGCTCGCATTTAAAAACAGTTTCATCATCGTAATGTTTATTTTCATCGACGGTTTCATATTGATTCATTGCAGATGAAATATTATCTTGTAAAAGCTGCGTTTGCAGACTGTCTTTTATATTAATTTCGAAATCCTATATTAGGTATGGTTTTTTTATTACCCTATCATTTTTTCTTCGATGTATTTCGTATGAGTAACGAGTTATGCTTGCTCTCATTACACGCTATACAAACGTGAAAATTTTATTTATACGTATGAAGATTTTTAAGTAAAAAGTGAGAGAGAGTTGGTATTTTTTACCTTCGTTTATGCTTATTTACGCTTATTTGAGCTTATTTTTTAGCTTATTTGTGCTTTTTTTCTCATTATTTTTTAGCTTATTTGTGCTTTTTTGTCATTATTTTTTAGCTTATTTGTGCTTTTTTGTCATTATTTTTTAGCTTATTCACAAATATTTTTTACATTTTTTCCCTTTTTTTTCTCATAATTTTTTTTATTTTTTAATGAATATTCTTCATATTTTTTTCAGAAAAAAAAAGAGAGAGAAGAGATAGAAGCAATAATGAAACATTGCATGGGTGATGAAAGAAATGATGAGCTGTGGATGGGTTGTGGATGAACTATGTAAAGAACATGACAATCATTAATATTCAAACGTTTTTTAATCTTTTTAAAAAATAATCAAATCGAAACTTTTTTGTGTATATGTTCATTTGTTCTTGATATATAATAAATCAGCAATTCTCGGTTCTAAAGTTTTTTTGTGTATAGTTCATTATATAGTTCTTGATAAGTAGAATAGTTCTCGATATAGTAGTAATAATTCATTAGTTTTTTAAAGTTCCATCTTCATATTCTTTCCATCATCAGCGTAAATGGGATCTTGTTTGGGTATGTATTTGGGTTTGTTCTCCCCATAAACTTCTTCACGAATGAAGTAGATCTCCCTGAAGTTTCTTGCTTCACGTTTTTCTTTCAATTATCACGGTCACCTTACCATTTTCATATTTTGTGATTTTGTTTATCCACCACCACATATCGCCTGATAACAATACCCAATCTTCTGTTTTTTCATTGTCGTTTAACCACATTTCGATGTAGTAATGATCTGGTGTGGACATGTTGGTGGGGTTTTTTCGGTTTCTTGAGTTCTGAGTTTGAAATGAAAATTTGATGAAATTTCAGATCTTTTTATAATTGCTACACACCCTATGTCGTACCAAATACGGTAAACGAAAATATGTTTTTTTTTCTCAGTAAAAACGGATGTTCTATTCCATACCATATATGGGTAAGTGTGCGATATGGAACGGATGTTCTATTTCATACTAGACGTAGATTTAACTAGAAATACATGAATGCAACAACCCCTCGCCCGCTTTTATTAAATGTTTTCTTGAAACACCCCCCACCCACCCACCCTGATTAAAATAAGCACACCTGATATACAGCCAATATAAAAACAAACAGATATAAAAACAAATGATAATCCTCAAGATCATTCTATAATTTATGGATAAGATGACTACACTGATTTAACATATCAAAGCAAAACTTAGATTTCATTACTAAATTCTGGTTGTACAAAATATGTTTTTAGGAGGTTTCAAAAGGGATTATTTTTAACAAGCTTTAAGTGGCTTCCCTATGCATACATGTTTTGCAAAGGCAGAATTAAAAGTCAACAGCTCAAAAATTACATTTATATAGAGTCCGAGATAAAAACAATTCGGTAGAATCGGATTCTTGAAAGCAGTATTAAACAGACAACGTTTCAGTCGAAAATTTGGAAATACAGCTAAAAAAATCGCCAAAGCCCATGGCCATGAATGATGAGTACTTAATAATAAAAGTAATGAAGTAATGCCAATGAAAAACATCACGTCTACATAAGCTTATAAAGGTAGTGTTTTAAGTTAGCTTTAGTTAAGCTGATTTATGGTTTGGACGAGCAAAGGGAAAGCACGAAAACGTGAAGCTGTATATTGTTTAGGTTAAGCGAAAACTTGAAAAATATAACAAGAATCCTACCGTTATATTTGACCACGGAGTGAGTGACTGCAGATCGTGTTTTTGTTTACCATATGGCGTTTGGTTTCTTCAAGTTCTCTGGTTTCTCTTCAAGATATATTAAACGGGTTGTTTGTATCCTTCTTTTCTTCGTGCTCCGTTTCGGTTCGTTTAAATAAACGAAAGCAAAATACTATTTGTTTGAGGAGTTCATAGTTTTCTTCTTCGCTAGTCACCAGTGTCCAACTATTCTTACCGCGTGACGTCGTACCAAACATATATATATATACTATTTCCCAGATTTCGTCTCCCTCGCTTTTTCTACACGCGTGTAAAGTGGACTCCACGCATGTCGAGATTAGCACCCTCACCGGGCTCCGGGCCTTCGGCCCTCCGCCCGGACTCGGGGACTATATATGGGTGAAAGTGTGATGTTGTGAGACGTATGGAATGTTTTGTTGTTTTTCTCAGTAAAACGGTGAAAACATTCCATTCCGTATATAGCAACCCATATATTTTGTTTGATAAAAATAACAAAATTTTCAATACCGGATAAGAGAATGGTCACTTATATAAAAAAGGTTGTAATTTTTCATTTTCAAACTCAACGTAGACGTAGAAAGAGAGAGAAAGAATTAAGAAAGAATGAGTAAATTAGCTCCGATAAGCTACAGTGTAAGATGGACGGTTGGGAATCAAGTGAAAATCGAGGAGTGGTTCTTCGAGAACGAATGGTTAGTAAGGAAAATTTCAAGGGTTAGTGAACCTGTTACGGTAATACAAAACCGACAGGCTAAAAACTTTCGCGAGATAAATTATCTACGTCAAGAAATCTACGGTGAGAAAAAACCAGTGTATAAAGAAGAAAAAGATTCGTTGTTTAAAGAAGAAAAAGATTCGATGTTTGATTACCAGGTTCAAGATGACCAATGGGACCCATGGGCGTAGTAGTACAAGAGTAATAATTCAGAATATTTTTTTTAAAGAACAAAAAATACAAGAACTTTTTCTATAAAAGTTTAAACAAAACTGCTAATTTAGTTCACTTTAGTAGAGATGTATTCAGGGTATGATTGTGCGTTTAATACAAAATCAAATCATGAAATGGAAATCGAGGGGAAAAAAATAAAATTGAGTGCTGTTACACATGTTATGGATTGTGAATGTTTTTTTATCAAAGGAAAGTTATATTATCGTGAAGTTAGCATATTTGATATGAAAAAAAATAAATATGATTCGTTTCAGTGTTATGCAGAGGATGTTGCACCGTATCATCAATTGGATCAGCGAAGTAAAAGATGTGTAAAACGTCAATATGGTATTCACGGGTTGAGATTTTACAATTATCGAAAAAATGACTTTTATTATAGTCAAGAAGAAATGACGGAATATTTAAAGAGAAAATTTGCAGAAGAAAAAGAGAATATTTTAGTGGGTTACAAAGGAGGGGATCTTGAATCCAGATTATGTAAAAGACTTGGTGTTGCTGCTGTAAATTGGGAACATTTTTCTGTAGAGAAATATGAATTTTTAATTGAACTTTATAAGCTTGATATAAAGAGATGTAAAGCACACAATAGATTTAATTTACACTGTCATTGTTCGTTGTATGAAGTTTTTCTTTTCGCAGCAAGAATTTGCGAAATAATTTCTGATTTGAAGAAAAAAGAGAAAATTTTATCTATTTATGGCGAGTAAAAAAATTCTTTTAAAAAATGAAAGAATTTGGTTTCATTCGCATAAAAAAACGAGCTTTATCCCAAACAAAGATGTAAATGGTACTTATGGATTTCGAGAGCAATATTGGACAAAAGGTGTAATAGTTGATGGAATTGTTAATGAAACTACTCGTCAAATATCACGTGGATCAGATAAATCGTTTGCCGATTTATCTTTAACAAAAGTAACTGATTTAACTGAATGGAAGAAAAGAAAAATTATTCATGAAATAAAAATAAAAATTGATAAGAATTGCGATTCCGTATACGAGGACGCAATTTCTTTTTCTATAATACAAGTAAAGAAACCCATGTTTGATCAACAACTTACAGGAAATTTTACCGGCTCATTTGTTTCTGATACTAAGAATTGGAGTAGTAATCAATTAATATATTCACCAAAGAACAATATGTTTTTAAATTCAATTGATTTCAAGGATTTAAATTATGATTTACCAGACGATGAAGATTTAGTATTGGTTCAAAAAATTGAATTTACTGATGATAATTTTAAAATGGCTGGGAGTAAAAAATATGCTGAAGCTACAAAACCTTATATAAATTATGAAATTACAATTATTTATTCTAACGGATATATATAATTAATAATTTTATTGTAGTTTTTTCTTTAAAAAAAATATTGTAAAGTTTATATGAATTTATAAAAAAAATGAAAAAAAAACAACTTGTGAATTCAAACAAAATTTTTATTTTTTTAATATATAAAATATCTATCTACATCCCATCCAAATCGTCCGCGATCCATTGGCATAGTAGCCAATCCTCCTTTTTGTATTTTATTCTTTATTTTTCTAACTCCTGTTTTTCCTAATCTTACAGGATATTTTTTAGCATTTTGAAATTCTTTTAATATTTTCTTAGTAACATTTTTTGACAAAACTCCTCCTCTTTGTCTTTTTTCCCCTTTAAAAACACCACCTCTTTGACGTCTTTTATTTCCCATTTTTTAATTTTTTTTTTTTTTAATTTAAGATTGTTTTTTAAACTCTTTTGAAGTATCCTGTTGGCCAGTAATTAGCTCCATAATCAGCTAAGATTTCTTGATGGGGTTTTATACGTTTTGTAGTTTGTAATTTAAAATGTTTATTGTTTTTTATTGTTCCTCTAAAACAAGAATTATTTTTTAAACGCGTCCCTCTTGTGTCATTTGCAAAGCGGGCGGGGCCATGAGTTGATATATTAGCATCGATGCAATACCATGGACCATCACACAAACTGTATTGTGCAATTGTAGTTGGACCATACCTGCGATCTAGCCTTAATTGTGTTGTTTTTCTTCCTGTATACACAGCAATATTTTTAAATCGGTTAAAGGGTTTTTTCCAACTGAATAATCCTTTACCGCCATTTGGAACAATTGATTTCGTAATACGTAAGTTGTCTTCTTTGGCTAAATGTATCCAGCATTTACGCGTATGTGCTGTTCTCTTACGGCATCTTTTCTTTTTTAGAGTGTTACTTTTACATTGAAGAACGTTATGAATAGTTTGTGATTTTGTTGCCATTTTTCTCCCTCCATAAGTAGTAAGTAAACTTTTCGAAGATGTTTTTTCCCCTGTTTTTCTACCTGTTTTTCTTGGAATTTTTATTTTAGCCATTTTTTTTTATTTGTTAATATATTGTTTTTATTCCGATGTATTGTTTCAATTTTTCGTTTTTTTTAATAAAATTTATTAGACAGTTTATTTTATATTGAATGTCTGAGGAAATTTCATAAATTTTTTTTTGCATTTTAAATCTTTCAGTTAATTCAAAACTCGAAATAAATAAAATATTTTCTCCTTCTTCTTTAAATTCTTGTAGACAATCATACAGAATAAAAGGGGAGAATAAAATCAAATCATCATTGTCTTCAATTTCATACCCAATGTAAGCGTCTGAATTTTCTTTTTTTTTAAATAGACTTCTATATGAATTGTTACTTGTTCACCCATCGTAAACTAAATGATTTTTTTTTTTTTTACTATGGTTTTATGTTTGGTTTTTTTAATTTTTTTTAATGTTTTTTCTTTTTTTTTCTTTTTTTTCAGTATTTTTTTATTGTTTTCTTAAAATAAAAAAAATGGGAAATTTTTGTGGAAAAGATAAACCTTTTCTTACAATACGATTTTCTTGTGTTAATATTCGAAATTCGGATAACATCACTATTGACCGTGTTGATGGTTTGGAAGAAGGAGAAAAAGAAAAAGAAGAAGAAGAAGGAGAAAAAAAAAAAAAGATTCTTTAATTGTTTTTTTTAGAAAAAAATCCAAAAATGTCACGGAAAGACGAGGAACCGAAAAAAATGAATGAGGATGAAGTAAGTGAACTCTTGAGTTTACTTGAAAAAAGAAAAAAAAAAAGGAAATAAGAATAACGTAGAAAATGAATTTCAAACGGAGACAATTGATGAGTCGTATAATGATAGATTTAAGTTAAAGCAGAAAACTGTGAATATTTCTATTTCAAGAAAGTCAAGTGTAAATTTTATTGCGTTTATTCAATCTTTACGTATTGTATTTACTTATTTGCTTAACGTAGCTAAAGCTTCAACGAATTCTGAAAATGATTACGTTAGATTTATTTTTAGTCACGCTCCCAAAACATATTTTTCGACTGCTGTATTACCGCTTAATCAATTTAATGTTAATTACATGTTAAATATTTTTGAAAGAATGATGCAGAGTAACAGATCTTTAGTAGCAAACGGATGGGAAACAAATGTAGTTATACAAACGTTTCCTCATGGGATAAGTAAAAACAAGAAAAAAAATAAAAACCTTAGAAAGAAACATATTTATAGACATATTGGTAATGTTAATGATGATGGGGGTGGTGTAAATAAATATGTTGAAAAATACGGAAGGAAATTTCGTAACGGTGTTTTCTATGTAATATGTGATGTTTTAAATCGTCTTGTAGAAAACTGTTGTTTTGTAGTTAGTTTATTAGTTAGTTTATCATATTTAAAAAAAGATAGGAAAGATGTAATAATGGAGAGAACACCTCATAAACCCGTTGATGAGTTATATAATATCGAGGAAATTCGTAGTGTTTATCGTCAGTCCGGAATTCCAGAAGGTGCGGTGAAAACAAAAAATTTTCGCGATGTTTATGAGAATTTTCTTAAAGCACAGGGTGTTGATTTAGTAGTATACTCTGATAAATATGATGACTGTATCATCTATGATTCTCGTACGGATGAAGATGGTAATTTAATAAAATTAACTGATAAAGTAGTTTGTTTATGGTTAAATAATAATCATTACGATGTTGTTTTAAATATGTGTAAATTTGCTAAACTTAATCCGTATTCATTTTGAGTTAAATGTATGAGTTATTTTCGTCATTTTGAACGTAAAGATAATCATATTTGTAATAATTATTTAACCTGTCAAAGATGTTTTCGACAAGCGGAATGTTTGAGAAATATTAAAATTGAATGTGATAATTGCAACATTTTATTTTTTAATGAAGAATGTTTTCGTAATCATTTAACAAATAGAATTTTTAAACCAATTCAGTCTAATCATGGTAAACTTACTCCTTGTCAATATTATTTCTTTTGTAAGAATTGTAATAAAAATTGTAAAAAAACATGATTGTGAAAAAAAGTATTGTTTTCATTGTTCGGATTATAAAAAAAACCCCATTATTGTTATATAACACCGTTACCATTTATCAAAAAGAAAGAAAACGAATACGATAATAAGTTATTTTTTTTTGATTTCGAAACACGTGTTGATGAAAACAATTTAATGATCCCTTTTTACTGTGTTGTTCAAAAAGTGTGTAAAAAATGTGAAAACACTGATTTTAGAAAAAATAAGAATTATTCATTTGAAGAGCAAGAGGTATTTGAATGTTGCGGTGTGCGTGAATTTGTTTTTAAAGGAGATCATGTAGTAAACGAATTGTGTGAATTTATATTATCGAATGAAAATTCTGTTTGGGTTGCGCATAACGGGGCGTGTTTCGATACAATTTTTACTTTTAAATATCTTTTGGAACAAAAAAAATTTTATCCTGAGACAATAATGCACGGTAACAAAGTAATGATGATGAAAATTGCTAATGAAAACATTTTTTTTGATAGTTTTTCGTTTTTGCACATGTCATTAGCGAAGATACCCGAAACAATGGGTTTGAAAAATTTATGTAAAGGATTTCATCCGTATTTTTTTTATGATTTGAACTACATGGGTGAAATTGTCGATCGTAAATATTTTGATTTGGAAAATATGGAAGAAAAAAAGAAAATTGAATTTGAAAAATGGCATTTGGAAAAAAAAGGAAAGCAATATATATTTGAAGAGGAAATGTATTATTATTGTGGTTCAGATGTTGACATTTTGAGAAAGGGTTGTATTAAGTTTTCTTCTTTGATAAAAGAAACAGGGGGTGTATCTCCTTTTTACGATACATCTTGTATTACCATTGCAAGTCTCGCGTTGAAAATTTTTCATTTAAATTTTTTAAGAAAAAGCTGCATAGGCATTATTCCTGTGGAAGGATATAGGGGAAAAGTTAATCAAAGTGTAATTGCATTAATTTGGTTGGAAAAAATAAACGAAGAAGTAGGTGGGGGATTAGAATATAAATGTTCAAAAAATGGTGAAAAAATGGTTTTAAATCGTTATGTTGATGGTTTTTATAAGATAGAAGAAGATAGATAGAAGAATTTTATTTATACATGCTAACCCCGTCAACCGAAGCTGATTTCCACAGGGGGCGTGTAAAAAAGAATTACATAAGTATTTTAAGTTATTTACAAAATAAGGAGTATTTTATTTACTGTTCTGCACTATTAACTAATATAATAGTTAATAGTGCAGAACAGGAACATAATTTACAAGTAATCTATTTACAAAGTTATAATAATGTTGTTTTACGATTGAAAAGTGTGAGTAGCAATTTTCCTTTGAAAACTCGAAAGGGATTCGCTCTCTCTAAACTCGTTTGGAAGAGAGTTCCAGAGATGAGCACCGTCATACATAAAACTATTTTTCATATTATTTGTACGCGGTTGTGGTAAACAAAGACCACTTGAAATATCTCGAAGTTTATAGTTTGTCACTTGACTTTTATAAGTAAATAGGTCAGTGAGTGACTCAGGACCTATTTTATTTAAGATTCTATACATCATTTTTGCTTTTGCTTTTTTTCTTATCATTTTCAGTGGCTCCCAGCCCAAGGCATGTAAAGCTACAGAATGATCTACATCGTTGCTCATGTTCATGATGATTCGAGCAGCTCTATTCTGTAGCTTTTGGAGTCGCTTAGATAGTGTTTCGCCAAACACATCCCATACTTCACAACAATAATCGAAGTGTGGGCGAACAATAGCGTTATATATACAAATAAGTGTACCTTTATCAACAAAAGGTTTGACACGACGGACAGCAGCAATTCCTGCTGTTATTTTTTTGCAAATATTTTCAGTATTCTTTTTCCAAGATAAATGCTGGTCAATAGTTACTCCAAGAGTTTTGCATTCATAAACTTGTTTAATCTGTTTATTTTCAATGAAAATATTTGGGGGAGCATTTGCAGTACATTTTATCTTTGGTTTTGAGCCAATCAACATAAATTCTGTTTTGGCTACATTTAAGCTAAGTTTATTAGCCATTAACCATTTCCTAAGGTTTTCTAAATCCGAATTTACTGCAGTTTCAATATCGGTTATCGAGTCTCCAGAAGCAGTAAGATTTGTGTCATCTGCAAATAACCTAGGTTTAATATTATTAAGACACTGAGGTAAGTCATTGATATAGAGTAAGAATAATAGTGGTCCTAAGATAGAACCTTGAGGTACTCCACATCTAATCAGACGTTCTGATGAGACAAATCCATTAATTTGACACTTCTGCGTTCGATTTGTTAGATAAGATTTTAGTAAAGAAAGAGCCTGTCCTTTTATTCCACAGAGCTCCAACTTTTTCAATAGAATTTGATGATCAACTGTATCAAATGCTTTTTTCAAGTCAATGAAAACTACTAGATTAAACATTTTTCTGTCTAAGTTAACATACCAGTCGTTTGTACAGTCTAGTAATGCTGTAGCTGTAGAGTGAGATTTGCGAAAACCAAATTGGGAATTGCTTAGCAGTCCAAATTCAGTTAAATAATTGTACAGTTGATCATACAGAATTCGTTCCATGATTTTGCTTATAGCAGGCAAAACTGAAATTGGCCGGTAGTTTCCTGGTACATTTCGATGGCCATTTTTATAAAGAGGTGTTACTCTAGCCATTTTCCATTCATTAGGGAAAGAGGATAGAGTAATAGCCTGATTAAAAATATATGTTAGTGAATCTGCAATAACAGGTGCAGCTATCTTAATAATTTTACATGAAATCTTATCAATGCCAGTGGCTTTATTGCTAGATAGACCATGCAAGAGGTGGCAAACATCGCTTACACTAATAAGTTTGAATGCAGTAAATTCGGAATTAGCTTTTTTGACATATGTCTCAAACTTGTCATTGGACATGTCAATTTTGCTCGCTAAATCAGGGCCAACATTTGAAAAATATTCATTGAAGCCCTCTACAATATCTTTTGGATTGTTTAAAGTACTTTCATCCAAAGTAAGTTCATTTACTACTGGTTGTTTGTTTTGTTTGCCTAGTAAATTGTTTATTGTTTTCCAAGCATTTCTTGGATTACCTTTTTGACCAGCAATTTTTGTAGAATAATAACTTTGTTTAGCATTTCTTAATTCAATATTTACCTGATTTCTAGTCTGTTTGTAACTTGACCAATCAATTTCTAATTTGCTAATTATGGCTTTTCTTTTTAGTCTGTCTCTTTCATTTATGAGATTTTTAATTTTGCTCGTAATCCAAGGAACTTCCTTGGATCTACGTTTTTTTTGTTGAAGTGGAGCATGTTTGTCTAATATTTCTAGGAAAAGTTCTTTCCAAATTTCCCACATAGTATTTGGCTCATGACCAAAGAAATAAACATATTCCCAATGTTGAGTTAAAAGTTCATTTACAAAATTTTCCTCATTAAAATTTTTCATGTTTCTTATTTCAGTAACATTTTCTTCTTTTTGAAGAAATCCAATTTTTCTGATTGCAAATACCAAACTGTGGTCACTGATTCCAGTGTGAATAACACCAGAGTCAGAAATTTTCTCAGGTGTATTTGTAACAATATGGTCAATGAGGGTGGAGGTTGACATTGTTATTCGCGTAGGTTCATCAATTAATTGAGTCAATTGGTACAATTCATATAAAGTATTTAGTTTTTTAGTTGGCATATCAGAAAGATTCTTTTCTTTCAATATATTGCAATTTAGATCACCTAATATATACATTTCTTTGTTTTCATCATCGATTTGTTTGATTAACCTTTCCAAATGGTCAAAGAATTCTGATGATGCATTAGGTGGTCTGTAAACTGTCGTAACAATAAATGGTCGACTGTGTGGCTTAGTAATTTCAATACAAACAGCCTCTAATTCAGAAGGAATTAGATCATTTCTCACATTGTAATTGATGGAGCTGCGCAAATATATGCAAACTCCACCTCCATTTCGTGACCTATCTTTTCTAATAATATCGTAATCTTCTAGGTGAATTAAATTATCAGTTATATTTGAATCAAGACGTGTCTCATTAAATGCAATCAGATCAATGCATTTGTTAGACATTGAATGACGAATTTCATCTATCTTTTTAGGAAGGCTAACAATATTTAAAAAGGCCATTTTAAAGCCTCTTTCATTGGGAATGGAGTTAAGGGTTGCCAAAAAGTTGCTACTCACACTTTCATTTGTCGAAGTATTACAACTTTCTACTTCTATACTAGGCTCACATATCTGTGGTGCATTGTCTGGTCTATTGTCTGTTGCCAGTGGGCTTGATGAAAAAAACCTTCTTGGTTTCTAGATTTAATGGGAGTGTTTCTTTGTTTTAGATATGTACAAAATGCACTTCCCAAAGCCCTGTCGCCACATCGGTTTAAATGGAGGTTCGATCCATTTAACAACACTTTATCAATGCAATCATTATTTACATATACAATTTTATGCTTGATGCATAACTCATGCAGTAAACTATTATACTGGGTAATTTTACTGGCTCTAATTCTGTTATCATACCTCTTGATGACACTGGACACTGCGACTTCCTTTGTATGGGCCTTGACTTTCTCAATCAATGTTTCCATATTCTTGGCAACTTCGGTGGGTTCTTCACGGGCCAGGTCGTTGGTTCCAACATGCAGGATAACTTTCTCATAATGTTGGTCCTCATTCCAGTAGCTTTCAACTTTTTCTTTTATCTGTCCTACAGTTGCTCCACTGTAGGAATGGCAGATGGTCTTACTTCTTGCAGCTCGTTCAAGTTTTCGACTGTTAATGTTCTTGACCATGGAGTCACCTATCACAAGGCACTTGGTGTTTGGACTGACTTCCCTTTTGGTTTTCTTTTGGTTTTCACCATTCTTGGTGTCTTGGAATCTTTTCCTTTGTCGTGCACGGTAATGGGTCATTTGTTGGCTTGCACCATCCTTTTTATTTCTTTCTACGGTGGCCTCTTGAGTGCTTATGGTGTTAGTACCATGGTTAGTACTATCTTCAGTAAGTGCTTCAAACTGGTTTTGACATTTGATAGAATTTTTGACAGTCTGGGGTTTCTTACCTTTGTCAGAGGTATTCTTCGAATTAGCTTTTGTCCACTCATTTTGTTTAATGTCCAAAGCATGCCTTATGATTTTATTGTCTCCTGTCGTTTCTTCCACGCTAGCCTGTAGTGATGCTATTTCAGCCGCCATCTTGTCATTTCGCTCAACAAGGCTTTTCAACTTGGCATCGGTTTCTGCTGACTTGGAGAGGTTATTTTGGCGATCTTCGTTTTGTTTCTTTTGGATTTCATTTACTATAGTTAATAGCTTAGCAATTTCGTCCTTGTAGAAATCACATTGACCGCAAGAATGTTTGTCTTTGGTGTTTGTATCTTGGTTGGTTTCGCCTTCGGCAAGCACCATGTGCTCGGTTATATTTTGTTGTTTTTCGTTGTCCGTAGACTCTGTAGAAGCGGCGTATCCTTTTAAGGCAGCGTATAATTCTTTCTCTTCGTTATCTTGTACTATGGATATCTTTTGCTCAGTTTGACCATGCCATTTTAAGCAAAGTTCTGGATTGCTAAACTGAATTGTTTCCCCTCGTGGCGATGACCATCTTCCGCTGATTTGTAATTCTGCTTCTATGAACTGTTTCAGTGACTCTAAGTCACCCTTCCATAACAAATTATCCTCAGAAAAATATAAGGATGTAGATTTCGACGTTTTAGAATCATTATCGTTGTTTGTTTGTCGAGAAATTTCACAAGATGGGTGGATAACGGTGTTATCTACCAATTCCACGGGTGTTTCTTCCATGGTTGCCCTTCTTGTTTTCACCCTTATGAAATTAATAAAATAAATAATGAAAAATTTTGCAACCTTTATTCTTCTACAAAAAAATTTACTTATGAATTGAGAAAAGCAGGGTATACAGATATAGAAAATGAGAGTGTGAATTTTTAAAAGAAAATAATATCACTAAAAGTGTTTTAGATGAGAAAAAAACAAACTTCTATCCGTATACGCCTTTGGAAACGAGAGACGCTCTTTATGGTGGGAGAACTTTACCCGTATGTTTATTTAAAAATGTTGAAGAAGATGAAAAAATTTTCTATGTCGATTTTACTTCTTTATCCAGTCGGACATCCTACAATATATATTAAAGATGAATGTGACACAGTAGAACTATCTAAGGTATTCGGCTTGGTGAAATGCTGTATTTTACCACCACGTGATTTATATTTTCCTGTTTTACCTGTTCGTATAGAGGGTAAATTGTTATTCCCTCTATGCTACACATGTGCAGCTACTACACAATTAACACCTTGTAATCATAATGAAAATGAACGTAGTATATTAGGAACGTGGACGAGTGTTGAAATAAATAAAGCTATTGAAAAGGGTTATCGAGTTTTGAAATTATATGAAATTTATCATTTTTCTCGACAAGAAAGAATTTTTCAAGAATATGTGAATTGTTTTTTGAAAATCAAACAGGAAGCATCGGGATTTCCGGCAGAATGTTATGATGAAAATGAAAACTTAATTGATAGTGAAGTAGATAAATATATTGAAAATTATTATAAAAACGAAGGTATTCTATTGGATAAAGAGAAAATTGAATACAAGCCCGGATTACGTACTACTGCTAAAAATATATTAAATTCACTTTGGGGAAAGTTTGCGCAAAATGAAAATAATACAAAAGTTGATTTTTTAAGCGAATATGATGAATTGCTAAATTTAGCTAACGATCCAAATATAAATTAACTTCTAGCGATTTTGTTAACGACGAATTACTTCGTGTTACTTATGTGAAAAAAGACGAAATAAATACACCATTGAAAACCGGAAACGTTATCATTGCTTGTTTTGTTACAGCATTTGCACGTTTGAAATTATTCGATTTAATTGATAGTTTAGGAGATCGTGCTTTATATTACGACACCGATTCTGTTATTTTTTAAAAAAAACAAAATGATGATTTCGAAGTTGAAACGGGAAATTATTTAGGTGAATTAACAAATGAATTGAAGGAGGGGGAATGGATTACTCAAACTAGAGATAAACTTAATCATATTTTTATAGAAAATGAAACTAGAACATTTAATTTTACTTTTAATAAACGTATTGTTAAAGATAATTTCTATACTATTCCGTATGGTTTTTTAGATGGTGAGTAAAATAAACAGTGCTGTAATACCATTTCAACATCCGTTTATGTTAACGTTATGTGGGCCAAGTCAATGTGGAAAAACTTTTTGGCTATATAAATTGTTACAATTTATCGAAGTGATGATTGTACCTCAAATCAATAAAATTATTTATCTGTATACTACACAACAACCAATATATGGAGAGATGGAAAAAATTATTAAAGAGAAAAAAATAAATATTGAATTTATCAATTGTAGTAAGGGAATTCCAACGGCTAATGATTTGCAAACGAATTTAAACGATAACACTTTAGTTGTTTTAGATGATCTTATGACTGTTGCTACAGCTTCAAAAGAAAATTTGGAGAATTTAAATAATTTTGCATGCCGCGATGCTCATCATAGAAATATGAGTGTTATTTTTGTATGTCAAAATTTAATGTACGGAAATGGAAAATTACGAAATTCACGTATCAACAGTCAATATCATCTAATGTTTAAAAATATTTCGGATGTACGAAATATGCATACTATTTCTGATAATAGAAAAATAAGAAGAAGTGTATTTGATAATGTTTTAAATGATATTAATAAAAATCCGCACGGTTATTTATTATTTGATAATTGTACAAATAGTTACAATAACACTCGTCTTCGAACTAATATTTTTCCCGGTGAAAACACAATAATCTATGATGTATAAATAAATGAAAAAAATGTATTTTTTTTTAGAATGGGTAGTTTGTTCAATAGATGAACATATTTGTTAATAAAAAAAATAAAAAATTTTTTTATGAAAAAAATGACTAATCAACGTGGTGGTTTTTTGGGTTTACTTTCTTTACTTCCTGCCTTGTTGGGTGGCGGAAATATTAAAAAAAAAAGAAGAAGAAAACACCAAAAAGGTGGAAGAATTTTTGTTGAAAACTCAAAATGGAGGCAGACGGGAAGAGGATACGTTAAGAAAAAAAAAAGAAAATGTAGAAAATGTTCTGGAATAAAAATACGTTAATCTTCGATTTTCCCAATGAAAATCTATGAATTTTTTAAAGAAAAAAACCGACAAAAACGACATTAGTATAACATTTGATTTTTGGTGAAAAATAAAAGAAAATATCCTGAAATAAAAGACAAATTAAGACAATTTTTGTTTTTTAATAAAAGCTTTATAAAAACTACAACAATGTTGTTCATTTTTTTTATTTCTTTTACATTTTTTTAATATTATCCTATTAATAATACTACCAAATCTATCGTTCATTTTCTTTTTTAAAGCATTATCATTATCTAGTCTATGTTTATATTTTATATTTAATATTTTCCATTTTTTTGTTTTTTCAATTTCATTTCTACTTTTATTATATAGATATAACAAAGACCAATAACCACACGTATAAGTTGTTATTGATTGCAATGGTTTTTTTTGTGTATAAATAAATTTAATGTTTTTTCTTTTTACATTATCTACCCAATATTGTCTTTTATAAAAATTCACCGATTTAGCAAAACTATCGAAAAAAAAACATTTTATTATTGTCTAACCAAATAGCAACCCAATGTTGCCCTTCTTCTCCTACTTCATCTGTATTCCATATCCAACAAGAGGGTTTTCCCCTATTGAATTCGGGTGTAATATTAGCTGGAAACGATCCCAAAAAAACTTTTTTCAGAAAATAGTTATTGAACGCTATTTTATTAATTTCGTTTGTGTAAAGAAAACGTGTCAAAAAACATAAATTCTCACACATTTTGATTACGATTTTCTTCCCCGCATTTGATCACGATCAAGTAGTGGTGAAATTTGTCGTAGTAGTGGTGAAATTCTTGAAGTTGATGGTCTGTTGTCTTCTTCACTGTCGTCTTCTGTACTTGATTGGTTATTTATTTTTATATATTTTTGACGTAATTTAGCATTTCGAATATAACTTGCAGGCATATTTTTCTTTTTTAAATGTTTTAGTGCTGCAGTGTGTTTGTTATCTGTGAGATTAAAAGATGACGTTTTAACTGAATTATGGGATAAATCATGTATTAAATCTGTTTTGTTAATGTTTAAATATTCCAATTTTAGATTTCCTTTTTCACCTTTTATTCCTTTTCTTTTGAAAAAATTGGTTAATTGTTCTTCACTTTTAGTTGTAAAAGTTTCTTTTTTTCTTTTTTTTAACATTCGATGGTTGACCAACGTTCTTCTTCTTCTTCTTCTTCTTCTTCTTCTTCTTCTTCTTCTTCTTCTTCCTCTTCTTCCTCTTCTTCCTCTTCTTCCTCTTCTTCCTCTT
>CAXIUP010000107.1:245000-414564 GCA_964035015.1 Corallium rubrum
CCTCCTCCTCCTCCTCCTCCTCCTCCTCCTCCTCCTCCTCCTCCTCCTCCTCCTCCTCCTCCTCCTCCTCCTCCTCCTCCTCCTCCTCCTCCTCCTCCTCCTCCTCCTCCTCCTCCTCCTCCTCCTCCTCCTCCTCCTCCTCCTCCTCCTCCTCCTCCTCCTCCTCCTCCTCCTCCTCCTCCTCCTCCTCCTCCTCCTCCTCCTCCTCCTCCTCCTCCTCCTCCTCCTCCTCCTCCTCCTCCTCCTCCTCCTCCTCCTCCTCCTCCTCCTCCTCCTCCTCCTCCTCCTCCTCCTCCTCCTCCTCCTCCTCCTCCTCCTCCTCCTCCTCCTCCTCCTCCTCCTCCTCCTCCTCCTCCTCCTCCTCCTCCTCCTCCTCCTCCTCCTCCTCCTCCTCCTCCTCCTCCTCCTCCTCCTCCTCCTCCTCCTCCTCCTCCTCCTCCTCCTCCTCCTCCTCCTCCTCCTCCTCCTCCTCCTCCTCCTCCTCCTCCTCCTCCTCCTCCTCCTCCTCCTCCTCCTCCTCCTCCTCCTCCTCCTCCTCCTCCTCCTCCTCCTCCTCCTCCTCCTCCTCCTCCTCCTCCTCCTCCTCCTCCTCCTCCTCCTCCTCCTCCTTCTTCTTCTTCTTCTTCTTCTTCTTCTTCTTCTTCTTCTTCTTCTTCTTCTTCTTCTTCTTCTTCTTCTTCTTCTTCTTCTTTCAAAAATTGCACCATACTTTCACCAATTCATTCTTTCTGTTTCGTTTTTAAAAAATTTTCCATTTCATTTTTTTTTTCTTCAAGTTCAAATTCATCTTTTTTTTTTATTCCTTGAAGAAGTTTATTAGTATCATGTGTTGATTTTAAATAATCTAAAACCTCATTTAATTTACTTACTTCAATTAATTGTAATTTATTCACATTGTTGTTCATTTTTTTTTAGTTTTTTCTATTAATTTACACGCTTTTTCAAAAATTGAAGCAAGACAGTGATCTTCACATAACATTATCTTAAGATCGTCTGTGTGAATTTTATTTTTAGCTATTTTTTTAAGTACATAAAAATATTCACGTGAACACGAAATAGGAATTTTTTTATTTAAAATATTTTCTGACAAAAGAATTTTTTTTTTCTAAGACTTTCGTTGTATAAACTATGTTAGTTTTCATATTTGTTTTAAAAAATTTTTTAATTTGTGGTAAAAACTCTTTTCCCTTTTTTTCTTTTTTCTTTTTTAAAAATTGATTATAAAGTAATATTGATTTTAATATTTGTTTTTCATCGTCACTTGAAGAAGAAGAAGAAGAAGAAGAAGAAGAAAAATCTTCTTCTAAATCTTCTTCTTTTTCAGAATATTCGAATTAATCTTCTTCTTCACTATTTTCATCTAATTCTTCTTCTTTTTACTATTTTCTTCTTCTTCATTTTCATCACTTAGTTCTATATCTTCTTTTTCGTTATTTTGTTTTTGTATTTCTTCTGCTGTTTCTACATCCATTTTTTTTAACCAAATTTTGAAACAACTGGATAAACAATAACGTGTTCCTTTCTTAAATGCATTTTTTTATCAACTAAAATTCCTGATTTTTCATTTTTTTTCTTCAAATAATGTTTAATTTTTTTCTTTTTTTTTCTTTCTTTCTTTTTCTTAAGGACTTCATCTTTCGATTATATATCGTACAATAAACGGGCGGGTGTTTTTATACCCACTTTTATTTCATTACGAAATTCACCAACAAAAAGCATTGTGCCTGCTAAAGTATCTTGTGAAAATTCAATATGTGCATTAACTACCCCACTGAGTCGATTGGGTAATACTTTTAAATGAGTATCATGATTTGAAGTTAAATCAAATGCGACGATTGCATATCCGTGTATAAAATCTTGATAAGAAATTGGCATTTCGGAATGGCTTCTGTTAAGAACATCCCTCATAGTTGTTGATACGCTTCCACTCGATTTTTTAATGTAGATACAGTAACATTGTTTACCGAAATGGTAAAACTTGAATAATTTTCCCAAGCAAAATTAAACACGTTTGTTGCAAATGTTCCGTTAAAATTATTTTGCCGGGAATATAAACAAAATAAACGTACAGGACAACTTCCATTAAAAATATCATTTTCAATAAGCGATCTTCTACCCGCAGGAACAGTTGCTGTAACTGTACGAAATGTAGTTGTATAATATTTGGCTTCTTGCTGATTTTTAACAAATGATGTAAACAAAGCATTAGTTAATTGATCTTTTGGTTTAAAAATAGGGATTTTCATTTTAAAATTATCAATTGAAATTTTTGCATCTGCTGCTGCTAAATCACCATGATCAGCACCCATACATTTTAAATTATTATTTGCTCTTGTTAATCTTATTTCAGTTTTAAAAGCACTGGGTAAAAAGGTTTCTCCACCACCTTCGCTAAAACACGCGAGATCAATTTGATCTACAAGCGTAGCGACTGTATTGTTTGTAAGTGTATGTCTAGCTAAAGAACCGGTATTATCTCCCATATGTGCATTCATATGTCCTTGTGTATCAAGATAAGCGCAGTTTACTTCTTTTGAATCTTTATACATTGAAGGTACTTCACGTGTGATAAATGCAATATAGGAACCGTAAAAACTAAAATTATCAGCCGGTGTTACTAAATTGTCATTTAGCTTTAATTCTTTTGTTTTCCATAACGTACGTAACGGTAAGGGTGGGACAACAACTTCTGCGTTTACACCTCCCTTGTGTTCCATCTTGCTTTCTAATAGAAATATCAGCCGTAATTTTTGCTTCACTTGTTTTCATTAACCCCACACTATTTTCATGTCTTGTAAATGTAAACACGTCGGAATACGGATCTTTTGGGATGGGGAAAATTTCATCTTCTCTTGTCTCCAAAAAAATATCATTAAAAGGTGTTGGACTAAAAAATTGTAATGGCCTACTAAACAATGTATCATGTTGATCAATTTCTTTTTCTGCTGGATCATTCTTTTTTTAAAAAAAAAATTATACGTTAACTTTTAGTATACTGCTCGCTGTATTCAAAAGCTGAGGAAGAAACATTCCAAGTGCCATACCCGCACCTAAAGCACCTCCTTTTTGTATTCTTCTTCTATTCTTTTTTTTGTTTTTTTTTCTGTTTTTTTTGGTTAAACTAAAATATGTTGGTTTTTTCGACATTTTTTAACGTTACTAGTAACACAGTTAGTTAACAACTAATTTTTTTGGTGAAAAATTTTTTATTTAAAGAAAAAAAATACAATCTTTTTTTTTAAAAAAAAAAATAAAATAAAAATATATATACAGATAAAACGAATACAAATTTTTAAAAAGAAAAGAGTAAAAATATTAAAAAAAAAAATTATACAAATTATTAAAACTTTTTTATTTAGATAAATATCGTAAAAGATTAGGATCAATATCAAGTTTTCTTTTTTTGGATTTTTTTTTACTAAACTTTTATCATAAACTTCATTCATATTATTAGGTAATCCAACTTTTCCATCAAGTAAAACGTCTTCTTTCGTTGTTTTTTTTTTATTTTCTCGCGTGACTACAAAATGATTTGATTGATAATATCCACCATTTCTTTTTCCATTTAATAATTCGATGAAATCGTTTTCATTTAAATTACTCATCTTGAAATAAATTTAAATAAAATGTTATTTCTTCACCGTTTAATTGGTTACTTTTATCCTCTTCGTAAGAAATAAAAAACTGAATGTTTTTTTTAGCATCATCTTCATTTAATAGTAAAAAATGTGGTAATGTTTTTTTATCGCTATTTAAAGCAAAAGAGATATTTTTTTCATTGATATAAAATAAAACGCGTTTTACAAATAAAATATATTGTTCAGCAGGTAATTGACTTGTTGATTCTGCATGACAATTTGTTATATTTACAAGTTTTAAATTTTTATTTTTTTTCTGTTCTAAATCGTTTTTGAACCCAGAAAAATCAATTTTTTTTTAATATAATAAACGAAAATTTCCTTTTATCCCCTTACATTCAAATGAGTTTAAATTCCATAAAATTTTATTATCATTATATGATGCGGATGAAAAAGGGTATGTTACTTCATAATTTGCAATGCATAAAACATGATTTTTTTCTACTAATTTCACTTTAAGCATAATGAATTATTCCTTCAATACTAACAGTTCCTGGATCAAAAGGAATCAATTTACCTACACTATCTGTTAATTTTATATGTAATGAAGAAATTTTTGTTTTTTTAAATTTTCTTTTAACTGAAACGGATGGTGAATAAACAATTAATTCACCGCTTCCTTTTCCTTGTTCAGACCAGCGAATCGGAACTGTTGTTAATATTTCTGATGATGTATCACCAACTAATCCTCTTTCCAATTCTTCACAATAAATAAATATTTTATCCAACCCGTCTGAAATATCGGGTAAATAATCAGCAAAAATCGATTGAGTTGTCGTTGATACTTCACTTTGATCGACGTTTTGCTTAAAATGAATTGTTTCTTTGCTAAACCCTAACATAAAAGCCAATTTCGTAGAAATATTCAACCCAATATCAATTAAAAATTTTTTTCTTTTATTTTGTAACGATGAAGACTATAAATGAAATTCATTTAAATTACTTCCATCATACGCTTTTCCTGTTGACGAATGAAACTGGTTTAACCAATATTCTGCATATATATTTGCGCTACTGTTTATTTTCCCGTTATCAAATGTGAAAAAAATATCATACTCGTTTAACACGTTATTTAAATAATTTATTAACCGTTCTAAAGTGTAAATTCCTTCTGGGATGATAAATTTATCACTTTCTATATACAGATTAGAATCTTCATATATATCTTTATCATTTTTTTTAAGCCATTGATATTGTAATTGAAGTATAAACCAGCATTTATCACCAGTCACATTTTTTTGTTATCGCGGGATAGGAAAGAGATGATACTTCAAAAAATGCTTCATGATTTAATGCGTCAATTGGTTGATTTAATTTCATTTCAAATTCGTTTGTATAATTAACCCTTCCTTCTTTCACTGTGTTACTTAAAATTTGTAAATTCGTCATATCTTTTGTAATTCTTCTCGGTAAAAAATTCCCTTTATCTTTTCGTTATTTAAATCTTCTAATTCGTATGTTACAGGATCTGTAACAAATACTTTTTTTATTTTAAATTTCTCATCTGTCCAACGCCGTAGACTACTTTTTTCAAAAATATTATTTTTTACACGAGCGATACGTACAAGAGTTCCTTCCTTGAACAACTCCTTAGTAAAAGTAATTGGTGAAATCATTTTACGCAACATTATATTCTTCAATTTATTCATTTTTTTTTCCCACGATAAATTTCATGAGGCGTAAACCCACCCAAACCCTTATGAGGTGATTTATTATATCTTTCAATAATAATAGATAGGAAAATAAGAATAATAGTCAAAACTTCCTGTTAGTGTTAAAACACGATGCGTCATTGTTTTCAAAGTTTGAATTACTCTTTCAACGTGCGATGCTTTAATCTCTCGATTATAGGTGTGAAAAACAGAAAATCCATATTTTTTACTTAAATCTTTACGAATTATTTGAAATTCAGTTCCTTCATCACATTGAATTTTTTTCGGTGGATCTTCTTTTTTCAAAATTTTCTCGAATTTATTTGCAGTATTTCTACCAGTTTTTTTTTTTCAAAAATTCAGCCCACACATATCTTGAGTAAACATCAATACACACAAGCCAATAACGATCTTGATTATTAAATCGTGCTAAATCTTTATTTTCAGCTAAATCAATCTCCCATTGTTCATTTTTTTCATTTACATGAATATTTAAGCGTCTATATTTTTTTCTATTAAGTCTGTGTTGTCTATATTTTGATAAATCTTCTTCATTTAATGTTTCTCCCTTTAACAATCTTGCTGCTTTTTCGATGAATTCTGGTGAGAATTTCAATTTTTTTTTACTCATTTTTCTATAAAAAAATAAATAAAATATTTTTTATTTACAGTTTTTCAAACAGTGATTTAATCTCTTCTATCTCACCACCACGTATCAAATTAACAAAATCAACTTTTTCATCATCTTTTAAGTTTGTATTCATCTCATCGTTATAACAACAAATACAATCTTCTAAAGATAAATTAGTTAAACTTTTATAATAATATAATAATTCCACTAAAGCATTTTGATTTATAGTTACTTTTTTTGTTGTCGATGATGATGGTGATAATAGTTGATTTTGTTGAATACTTTCTAACACGCAGGTTTGTTGATACTCACATTCAACATTATCACCAACAGTATCAGTTCCAATGTTTACTTTCTTTTTGGCAGGAAGTCCTTTTTCTTTGGGTTTCCTTTTACGTGTACCACCGCTAGCATTTCCATTTACAGCGCGGTAAAAATTATTCAAACCAACACATATCTCATGTAAGTTATCGTTCTTTTTAAAAAAGAAACTTCCCCATTCATCTTCCCATCTTTCATACTCGTTACTACCATCGATCTCTTCATCAACGCGATCAACTTCTTCGTTAAACACCAAATCTTCATCGGGTAATTCAATGATTTGTTTCTGCTGAACGAGTTCACCTCCTCCGAATTCATTTGAACGTAAAACAAGGCACATCTTTTCTTTCTTGTAGTTTTCATAATTGCTGGGGATAATGAAACATTGCTCGCCGGTAAATAACCCACCAACTTCATTTGACTTTGAAACACTGGATTGTAACACGTTGATTAACTGAGGAATTAGTTCCATGTTAAGCTCCATTTCACTCTGCATCGTCTATTTTAGGCATTGTTTCCTTGTTGGGTAAACCTTCGCCAACATAGCTTTACCATTTTTCTTCTTTAACGCTACTATTTTACGTGAATAGTCAGCGTACTTTTGTAAGACAATTTCATTTGCTGTATATTGTTTTAAGTAAAGCTCCATTTTGGCCCGGTTTGGGTGAATGAATGAATTAGCGTAGCTGCGGTCTGCTTTTATAGACACCCAATTTCAATTCAATGTTAAAAAAATATAATGTTAAAAAAATATAATATTATTTCAACCCGAATATAGTGAGAGATTCATTATAAAAATTTTGACATTCTTTTATATATTTATCTGAAAAATATTGGTTATCGCATAAAAATTCTATACAGTCTTTTATAAAAATTTGACAAACGGGGAATTGCATAAAAATATAATAGAAAAAATACTGCGTCATGATAGTTACACAAATTTCAGCAAAAAATCAACAGGAAATTGCAAGTAGAAAAAAAAATACTGTGTAATGAATCACACCATAAGCTTTCATTCCATATATAGTCACAAAATTTTCACAAAAAATTCATGCAAAAAATCACAGGAAATTGCATAATAAATTGCATCATGATCACACCATAAGGTTCATTCCATATATGGTCACAAATTTTTCACAAAAATATTGTGTAAAAAAGATAAAAATTTCACTCCAAATATGGTTACACTGCGTCACAACGTAATAAAACGTTTTTATTTCCTATTGGATAAGAAAAATCCAATTTTATTATATATTTGCGTGTAAATTTTTTAAAACTAATTTTACTTTCAAACGTCTGTGTGTGAAAATGGAGAAAAACCTAGAGGGAGTTTTAAAATTTCTTAAAGAACTCGATACTGATGCTATTAAAGCAAGTAAGTAAGAGAAAACCGCTTACCTATCTTTCTTTCTTTAACTTTTAGTTTTAAAAAATCAAAAACTAGAGGAGGAGAAAAGAAAAAAAGGAAGAGGGTAATAAATGGTTAGCCAATCTAATCGGAGAAGAAGAAATGGTTTGTTGTGAGGAGGAAAACCAACCCGAAAATTTACATGAGATATTGATGGAGATGAATACACCTTGTACATCAATCTCCCGAATACACTCACCCACCACCTTTCTGGATTCGGTATCCAACCCACCACCACCACCACCACAACCATCGTTTACAACTATTATTGATTCGTCATACGAGGGAATGGCAGAAGTAAACGTTACCCGGATTGATTTACTATCACCACCCCGTTACCCTCATCCAATTCACCCGCCTCACTCAATACCAAATCAACCTTACCCTTACTCATCCTTCATTCCAATGAAGCAGATATCACCACCACCACAACAACAACCATCACCACCACCAATTCCACAAGCACTATTATCATCGATTCCGCTACCCGACGAAGATTTCCCACAAATTATTAACATTAATGAATATACCCCGCCAAACACAGATGTGGTATTCACAGAATTTAAGATACCGAAAAAAAATCTCCAAAAGGAAAGGATATTGCTGTTTTAAGGCAACAATACAACGAAGAAGAAGAAGAAGAAGAAAGAAGAAGAAGAAAGAAGAAAGAAGAAAGAAGAAAGAAGAAAGAAGAAAGAAGGAGGAAGGAGGAAGGAGGAAGGAGGAAGGAGGAAGGAGGAAGGAGGAAGGAGGAAGGAGGAAGGAGGAAGGAGGAAGGAGGAAGGAGGAAGGAGGAAGGAGGAAGGAAGGAGGAAGGAGGAAGGAGGAAGGAGGAAGGAGGAAGGAGGAAGGAGGAAGGAGGAAGGAGGAAGGAGGAAGGAGGAAGGAGGAAGGAGGAAGGAGGAAGGAGGAAGGAGGAAGGAGGAAGGAGGAAGGAGGAAGGAGGAAGGAGGAAGGAGGAAGGAGGAAGGAGGAAGGAGGAAGGAGGAAGGAGGAAGGAGGAAGGAGGAAGGAGGAAGGAGGAAGGAGGAAGGAGGAAGGAGGAAGGAGGAAGGAGGAAGGAGGAAGGAAGGAAGGAGGAAGGAGGAAGGAGGAAGGAGGAAGGAGGAAGGAGGAAGGAGGAAGGAGGAAGGAGGAAGGAGGAAGGAGGAAGGAGAAAGAAGGAAGGAGGAAGGAGGAAGGAGGAAGAAGAAGAAGAAGAAACAAAAAATTATAAGCGTACTTTATATTTAAAAAAAAAAGAAAAAATAATTAATAAATATCCAATTTTGGCACAAAAAAAACGAGGACATTGTAGTAATAGCTGAAAATAAATTTAAAGAACTGAGACGTATATTTAGAATAAAAAAAAAGCATTAAATAAATTAATAGAAGTAAAAGAAAAAATTAATGATTTAGAACTAATAGAAAATAGATATAGAAATGACATTAACCGGTTAGCGAGTAAAAAAACAAAAAAATGTAAATAAATGTATATAAATGAAATAAATTCTTTTAAAAATTCAGTTTTCGTGTGAAGAGAACATAGAAAAGTGCAAGCGGTGAAATTGTAAAAACATTGTATGATGGAAATCGTAGTCGAAGAACTTAAAAACCATGGAATTGATATGGGGAAAGATATTCTAGAAAGTGCAATTGAATATTGTATTTTAAATCATAGTGACCTAAATGAAATGGTAAAATATGGTGTGAATTTAGAAGCAATCTACCGTGCTATGGAACGTTATGGGCTAGGTCAAATTATCGCTTTTTATTCTCTCATCGAAGTTCATTACAAAGAAAAGAAAGGAAGAAAAAGACAAAGATCTAATTAAACATTTAACCCGAATAACAGTATATGATTTTAAAAAATCAAACAAAGATATCATCCGTTTTTTCAAAAAGAAAAAAGAAAACGATAAATTATATTATATAAACAATGCAATTCTATTAGGGATTTTTATTACGCGTTTTTTATTTGAGAATTTTAATTTTTTTAAAAAATAAATAAAAATTACGTTCCATCATAACATATATAAGAGAAACGGGTTTTTTCATTTATTCACAAAAAAAATGAATAAAAAAAGTTGGATCTCCATGTCAAACTCAAAATATTCTCTTATGATGTTATACGAATGGAAGAAGAAGAAGGAATAGATTTTTGGTATTCTTGTGGAAGATTTGTTCATGCGTTAAATGATTATTTTTGTAAAGAAAAAGAAGAAATGAGTATAAGTGAAATATGCCTTTTCCTTCACAAACGATGTATGAAAAATGGTGGTGAATATTCAAAATTGAGAAGAATTGTTGGAAATGATTACCCTCCAGATCCCGATTTCATTGAAACTTATATGGAATTATTAGACGAACATTACCTTAAGTTTAATTCTCATACTAAATCACTCCCCGCATGTATATATTTCTCTCTTGAATATATTCATCCGTTTTCAGATGGAAATGGACGGTGTAGGTAAAGCTTTATTCGCAATATTAAGTAACAACTTATCTTGTAAAGTTAAAACATGTAAACAACATAAAGAATTATGTAAAGAACTAGAAAGATTACAACGTGACGTTTACGTTTTCGAAGAATGTAACAAATTTAATAGACTGCAAAATATTTTACAATAAAACTTCTTTTTTTTTACCTCTTGATTTTGTTTATTAAAAAAAAATGTATTTCTTTTAAGACTAATCCGTTTGTTTCAATTTAAGTTCCATTTTGTTTCATAAGAAAGTTTGTCTTTTATATAATCGTTTTCTTTGTCTCTTTCTTCTTCTCTTCTTCTTTCTTCTCTCTCTCTACTATGTCTTGTACTGCCTCTTCAGCTTTCCTCTTTCCCAAATATACGACGGTTTTATCGGGATAATCACAATAACAACAGGATTCAGCAGCTTTAAATTTTGCGTTCAGTTTATCAGCGAAATGGGCAATACTCATAAAAGGAGAAAATCCAAAATAAACCATAAAGAAAACAAACAAAACAAGACACTTCACCATCGTGATGAGGTGTTGTTGTTCGATTGGTTTCAAACTTTTTAATGAACAAGAACGGGTAAGCTTATATATATACACGTTTCACCTTCACCCTTACTTTATTACATTTTTTTAAAAAAACAACTTCATTTAAAGAAAAATAGATAAATCATTAAGATTGGGAAAAATAGGTAATACAGCATCCACATAATTTTTTTAATGAATTCCCCAACTACGTTCTAAATATATCCGACAAGAGTCATAGTGTGAATAAAAAAAGTAATTTGGGTAGTTATCAACATATTGAGTAGGTAACACAAATTTTCTCTTAACCTTTTTTTCCTCCTCGCTCATAACACCGTTTAAATTTACCAATTTATCACCACCAAACAAATAGATAAGATTACAACATTCTTTCGTACAGTTTTTATAGCGACATTTAGACTGTACTCTATAGTAATGTTGTTCTACCTCTTGTAAATTATTACTTTCAACAAATATTACTTCTGCCAAATTATGTCGTATGTATTCATTTAGCCGATTATTATTATAAGTAATTTGGGTTTTATGCGTTAATATTCCGTCAGGATTATGGTCTTCACAATAAAACATAAAACATGTAACTAGATTATAAGCCATGTCAATATCAATCCTGTAGAACGGTAGTTTGAGACAGTGGTAAAAAAAATAAGGTGAAACAGAATACAAAAAAAAATGCAACTGCTAAACCTTCCACACCGAAATTCATACGAATAGTAGAACATAAATTGTATTTTTTTGATCCGTTAGAATATGCTATGGGTGTGTATAATGAATTTGTGATTTCATTTTTACATCCAATTAAATGTTTATCCTTACGATAAATTTCAACGTAACCAGATTGAAGTTCAAAATAATATTCCTTAACTACATCTGGGTTTTTAGGAAAAATGGAACAACACAATAAACTATTGCTAACCAGTATCAAATCACGTAAACTAGAAGACAGTCTCAACATCCACTGTCCCTTTTTTTCAGACATATTAGGTATTAAATAACATTTTCTATTGTTTGTTATAGTCACATAGGGTAGAAGTTCTTTTTCTTCTTTTTCTTCATCATCTCTTCCTTTATACAGCCATAAAGGGTACATGGTCACATGCGGGTAGGTACATTCGTGTCGCGGTTCGCATACTGTTTCAATCGTTCTTATAAATCCTCCTTGACATATCTCCAATAATCCACAATCCCTGGTCTGATACAGAATCTTTTGAGAGATCATCTGTATATCTCACAGGAATTCTGACGAGGATAACGCCGAACGTAGTATAAATATTAAATGCGTCGAACCATTAGCTTCGACTGAAGAAATCGTCGAGACATGTAGTGAAGAGTGTCGTTGCTGCATGGAGATACAACAGTGTCGCAACAAAATGTTCGAGTATGAGAACGGGGAGAATAAAAAGTACGTTTTGGATCATCCAGGCTTTCACGACGTTTGTCTGAATGAGTGGGTGCCTGATATCGCTTCTTTGGGGTTGAAGACAAAGAACCGTAGAAATTTAATGCGCCGCTTCAGTTTTCAGAGAGGGTCAGAAGACAAGATCAGAGTAATAATGACGCATTATAATGAAATTAATAATATGAAAATGAGCAGGTTCTTGAACTGTCTCATGGCTAGAAATAACATGATGTTTTAATAAATGTTGAAATTTTACATAAACGAATAATAAACTAAAACATATTGTGTTGGACTGGTTTTAAAGTCAGCATTGTGAGCTACTGTAAAATGTGAAATGGTAGTATTTTATGATTCTTGATTTGCAATATTTCGGACCTTATTTTTTAAATCTATTTCCTCACTTTCAGGTATAGTGAGGTTTAGTTGCTGCATTTCTTGCAGAACCTTATGAATAAATAATCATAAATGCGCCATGAGTATTATGTTGCATGGTCTCCAGTCACATTATTATCCTCGTGGGTTGAAAGCACATGCTTTATACTTTCTGATACGACGACTTCTTGAAGGTGTTTTGATCGATACCGCTGAGTTCCTCCATAATTATGGTAGGTATAGCACCCTGCTTTAAACAACTAGGTGACCCTTTCACGTGGAACGACCATTCAAAACACTCTGGGGAAAAGTGATCGGAGCAAACATAAACCGACGCTTTTTTCGAACAAATTTATTATTCCTTTGAAAGATTTGTCCGTTGGACTCTTATGCAAGGATATATTCCTGCCTGATGATCAGATACATTGCTGCAGTCCTGCGCAAAACAGTGCATTAATGGTATAATTTAATTTTAATGGACTAGTATAAACGTCGAATAGCGGCGAGATAGGTTTTGTTTACGGTTGGGTTAAGACTATGACGTCACAGACCGGTGTAATAAGAACTCGTCGCTTTTAATGGCGGCCGAGAATTGTCAGATTTCTTTCTTAAATAACAACTTTATTTTTTTGACTATGAACATGAAACTTCGTCAGGTACGTTTCCGATACCGGTACTTTAAACTCGTGAAAAAAAAAGTTGGAAGAAAAATTTCGTCTCAGTGACACTTTAATAGCGATGCGATATTGTTGCAGTGTGAAATAGAATAGTATTCTGGTGATTTTACGTCAGTTGCATGACCAGGCTGATGTATGCTAAATCCGCCACTGAGTGCATCATTGATGGTCGAATAGAACTGGAAAACAACTTTAGGAGGATTTATTATATTCGCACTTCCTATACGAACAATGGACAAATTGATATTTAACCCTTCATAGGGCAACATAAAGGTGGCCTGGTGCAGACGTGTGTGGCATGGACTTCTGCTGCTTTGATAGTCGATCCCTGACTTTTATGCATGGTAATTGCCCATGCCAGCTGTAGGGGGAGTTGCAATCTGCTACCAACTACCTTCGTAAAAACATGATAATCGTAGGATGGCCATGACATGGGACGGATAACTTGAGAATCACCTATTTCTAGCAGAACAACAGGGAAACCATCTGTGCTAAAAGAATTAATCTTGCCAATCATTCCACTTCACAAATTTGAACTCACATTTTTTGTTATCATTACTGGAGCTCCAACCTTTAAAGTTATCACTTTACGGGCTGTAGTGTTAGGTTGTATTATAGCAGAATCTGTTGATTTAAACACTACTTTTTACACTACTTCTTTTCCAGCCTGTGGGCAGGCCCTCCTGTTGCTGTGAAATGTGGGCCTACAACAAAGCATCGGTTTGCAGCCGTGGGTTTCTATTGATCGAACAAAATTAATGCAGAATAAATTATTTTAAAGTTATTGTTTACGGAGTTCAACAATGTATGGAGTGGAGACATATTCCAACAAGAGTACACTAGGGAAACACGGTTGGCATGTGCTGTTAGGGCGCTGCCTCTCACCGCTGTAGTTAAGCCCAGTTGGACGGGGTTAGTACTTGGATGGGTGACCGTCTGGGAATAGCTCCATTCTCGAACTTGAATTTTATGTGAGTAGAGTTTAGTTGGTCTCTCCTGTGCTTCGAGGGTTTTTCACAGGGTTCTGCGGTTTTCCTCCCTCTGTAAAATCAACACTTAGGTCTTAGTTTATGTGGTGCACTTTTAACATGAGCCTCTGGCTCGGATGATTGGGCGACCACATCCTGTGTTTACGACGTTAAATAAATCATTACTCATTAGACAGCCATTAAAGATGCCGTAGCTCTGAATATTTTAAAACACATCGCTGTGGAATAAAAGAAAAGAAACAGCAAAGTAGATCCAGGTTGAAACTCCATGAATCTCTCTGTCTGTTAGTGTCTGGCTTTATAATACAGAAGCAAGTGTCATCACTTTCACCACAAATTTAGCCCCGTCCATCACCTTGACTCAATAATAATGTGCCGTTCAGAACGTCAAAACATATTAATAAGAGATTACACATTCACTTAACTCATTCGTGGTGTAATAAAGATTATTGCTAAATGAGGTAAGCTCTTTTTCAAACGAAGTTTCTTTCTGCCATTAAGTGTCTGTGCTAAATGCTGGAACTTTAATTGATATTATCCAATTTGTGCACCAGTCTGGTATTATGTTATTGGAGTCGAAAAAGATAGCCGGCTGGCTCACAGCTCTGACTTTCCCTCATCATACTTGTTAGGAACTGGGGGCAGCGGATAGAAATCTCCAGCAACAACAACTTGCATTCATCCAAATGGACAACTGTTGCTTCTAATATCTTGAATCAGATAATTTTTAGATTGAATGTTTTTGTGCTTATCATTGATATTTCATCAATGAAAAGGATCTCTATATTGATTATCTTCTGTATACATTCAGCATTATTTTTAACATTTGCAAGAATGTTCCATCTTTAATACCAGCAGATGAATGCAGTGTGGTTGCATTATCATACAGCCCTTCCCTGCAGAACATGTAACTGACACTTCCATTGTATTGCCTACAATATCCAAGATCCATCTAGTCAGTGTGGATTTCCCTGTGCCACTCTTCCCCATAAGACACAGGTTGTAGCCAGACATTATTATGTCTAATGCTTTCTGTTGTCGAGTATCAAATGGAATTGGTGACCTGACAAATGTACATGTATCGTGTATAAATATATAGTAATGATAATAGTAATAATAACAACAATAATATAACAATTCCGGTTTTAAAAAGCCCAATTCTCCCCACTGACACTAGTCACCAACAAGCATAATTGTAGTGCTAGTCACGCGATAACACTACGCGCATATTATGTGGTTCGTGCGCAGTGAACTTATTTACTTTTGGAACATTTACAAACTTTATTTTTAGTTTAATTATCTTAAACCACAGAATAAAGAACTGAGCAGAAGGGCCACTCGGGTCGGAACCTTTGAAGTTTTTGTCTGAGCGCTTGTTACCGAAAACCACTTCCGGAAAACCTCGCAGCCAGTAAACCTCAGCCAGGTCAACAAGGAGTGCCATGGCGAAATACGGAGTTGGATCACTAAAATCGCTACATCTCACAAACTAGTCGCTCGATTTTTACGCTACAACCAGTAGTAATAGGGGAGAGGTAGATGACAATATTTTTGCCGTTTAGAAGGTACGAAAAACATTTGAGAGGGAAAATTTACGTAATTAAAACGAACTCGAACCGCCAGTGTGTGAAGCTATTTAAAGCATTACCGTCTTCTTTAAACTTGCATTTGCAAGCAAAAATAAGAGCAGACAATCTTTGAAAACACTTTAAACGTTAAGTATAAAGATTAAACTGCACATATTTCCTGTTATTTCTTGAATGGAATGAGTAACTTTGAAGAACGAAGCAATTCTATTAGGTGACGTTTTGTCGTTTTACAGTATTAAATATATTCTGAAATTAAATAGGCCAGTTGTTTAGTACTGTTGTTATATTTTTCTAAAATTTCATAAAACTAACATGTAGGAATTAAACTTATGATAGAGGTAACTTATGTTTAAATTACTGCTTGGTGTCACCACCTGTGAGCTGTTTGCTGTCTTGTTTGACACCAGGGGCCAGGGCTATTTGTATGTTTTAATACCATATTTGCAGTTAAAAAACTGAATTACAAAATATACCAAATTTCTATTAGAATATATGATAGAATATATATATATAAAGTTTTTTCACATCATTGTCTTACAGAAGGAATAAAACATTTTCAATAGCAATCAGTTTTGCATGTTGAAATCATTTGATATTGTGCAAGTTTGTATACAGCACTATAAACCATTGATTAATTTAAACTAACTAGGCAGAAATGTTTGCATGCAATTGCATTCTCCATTCTTTTTTGTAATCTGGAAAGGCCTGATTAGCAAAATTTAATCTCAGATTGGACAAGGATATTGTTTTAGCAAAACTAATTTCTCTGAATGAATTTGTTTGGACATATATAATTATGCAAAATTCAAAGTTAGTGCAAATTTGCTGTTGCACTGGTGCAGTTCAAGAAGAAATTCAACCTCAATTCAATCGCAAACAGATCAATCCCAAAATCCAAATCCAAAATCCAAATCAATCCCAAATATTTATTTTTATATAGCAGAAAATAATTTACACTGTAGTACAAATCAAAGTACAAACTATAGAAATAATTTACAAGTGACCATCCAATACACCAGTCCTTGTTTTGATCTAAAATATGTACTATGAATTAGCTTAGCAAACCCCAATATTGGACTGATCGCATATATTTCAGTACACTGCTTTCAAGTTCAAGAAGATCAATGGTCTGACATGATATGAATATATTAAACAAGTTCAAGAAGAAGTATATACTGTATGCACGATTCAACTGTAATAAAAAACAAAACAAACATAAAAATCAGCCACGCTTCTCAATCAAAATATTAAAGTTATTATTGGAGAGCTATTAAATTTAGTTTTGAAAAGCGGGTAGATTGTGGGCACTTGGTAGTTTGATTTATGGAATACTGGTCAGCAAATTTCAGAGTGTCACAGTGTTTAATTGCCCCAAATTCACCTAACAAAATTGCTTCGTTGTTCAGAGCTGCTCGTCTAATTCGATAAATAATAACACATACGTGTGATTTCATCTTTGTACTCAATGTTTGAAATGTTTTCAAAGAGTTTCTACTCTTTTTCAAGCCGTAAAGGCAAGTGGAAAATCGACAAGAATACTTTAGTGGCTCTATACTGTGGCGGTTTTAATTCCGTAAATTTTCACTTTCAGATGTTTTTCATGTCTTCTAAACAGCAAAAATATTCTCGCTTACCTTCTCTCAATCACTACTGGTTGTAGCGTGAAGATCGGGCGACTAGTTTGTGAGATATAGCGATCTTAGTGAAGCAAATCCGTATTTCGCCATTACACTCCTTGTTGACCTGGCTGAGGTTTACTGGCTGCGAGCTTCACAGACCTCGCGCATGCACACTGAAAAACGATGACACTCCGAGCCCCGAGTGGCCCTTCTGCTCAGTTCTTTATTCTGTGTCTTAAACCTTTTAGGAAGTAGACTCGCCCAGATTTAATCGTACTTAAATAGCATTACCTCTTTTAATTTCCTTTTGACACAAACACTTGGCACACCTAGTCAAAGTCAGGGGCGGACCCAGACTGGTGCAACTGATGCACTTGCAACGGTCAGACTCAGTCTTTAGTAGAAATCTTTAGGTCTTTAGTTTTAGTTTATTAGTTTATAGTACGGTGGTACGGTAACATTTTGACGTCGCTGCACGATAATTAAATTAATAACTTTGTGGAAAAGTTAACTTGGTTACCTATTTTAATTTCGAAGTGACGGTCCAAGTATCTGGGTCCAAGTCGAGATTGTTGACCTCCTTAACTCCTTTTGGCATATTGCACCTAACATAAAGTACATGGGCCACATGGCTGTATTTGGCTATTAGCGGTGGCCCAAAAGAATGCAGGCTCTGGGTAAATAAACAATAAAACGCACCGGTTTCCAGTTCTTTTGGTCTCCGCAACCATAAAATGCACCGGTCCCGAGTCCTCATTAATCTAAAAATACAAAAGACCGAGCTAAAATGCACCCCTTCACCGGTGCGCAATGATGCGATAGTGACGAGATCCACGAGGGAATTGCAGTTGTGTTCAAGATGAAGTAATGGAAGATGAATCAACCTTGAGGAGCGTGTTAACAGCTGAGAAGCCACATTCGGAAATAAAGATTTTGAAGAGCACTATGCGGACAAACTGAAAAGTGCTCTGCTAAAGATTTATAAGTCATGTGTTCATACAGATCATTTAACGAGCAAGGGCATAAATGGCCGAGATTTGGATGCAGAAAGTTTACTGCCAATGCACCGATTCAAATCAGTCAACATATTTGGCTCAAGCAATCCTGTTACCTTGAAGTAAGTGATTTAGATTATTTATAATAGCCTAAATAATGCTGTGAAATTTGGAAAGTGGGCACTTAACCCTTTATAACCCAGGAGGTTTCCTATTGACGAGTAAAATCGTCTGGCGTTAGCCAGAGTAAAATAGAGTAAAATACTACAGGCACTCTTGGGCATTAAAGGGTTAACCGACGTAGTTTCTTAACCCGTTATAACCCAGGAGATTTCCTATTGAGAATAAAATACTAAAGGCACTCTTGGGCATTATAGGGTTAAAAGAGTTTAAACAAAAGGTCATTCATACTCTGACTGTTAAAGCAGCGTCATAAGTTGTCATTGTGTCACAGTATATACTGTATTTAATGTCAACAAGATCGAAATTATATACATATATACATATACATATACATATACATACATATATATATATATATATATATATATATATATATATATATATATATATATATACACGTGTGGGTTTTGGTCTACGAAACGCATAGTGCCCGATAACATATAGTTAGAGCAAATATAGATTTTCACTTACCTCAAAAGTCTGCAACAGGCTGTTTCATCTAAAAAAGAATCTTCAGGCAGATGACAATTTTCGAAAACAGGGGGTGCTTATATCCTTCCTGCCGGAACGTGGGAGTGTGGGGGCGAAACAATACATGCATTCATGGCTTTTGTTGCGCTGTTTGCGCGGAATTTATTTCGATGACGACATTGACTGATAATTTCTGCTCTTTTGTTGAGTAAACAATTCTTGTTTTTATCTTTCAAAATATAAAATTTTTCTTCTAAATATAAATTACATCGTTTTGAACCTCCCGTGTACGCAATAGAATGTTTTAAAATTTGCCAATTAATACTAAAATCCTTATTGTTTTCTTTCAATGCCCAAATATATTTCGAAAGTTCGGTGTCATTTGCATGCTTTTTATGCTGAAAAGATTTAGTGTGGTTGGCCAATCGCCCTTTGAATGTGGTTGAAGTCATGCCAATGTAATTCTTGATTGTGTTTGTGTTGTTTACTGTGACTGTGACTGTTGCTTTGTATACTATGTCCCTAGTCATGCAATGTTTTCTAAGTGGACAATTCGTGTTTTTGCTACAATTGCAACTGCTAGTGTCCTTATCCTGTGGCATGTTATTTCTAGATATGTGTGCATTGTGTTTAGTGATTACTGACTTAACATTGTTCATGCAGCTGTAACTTACTTTGACTGTGTTTCTGTTAAAAATCTTATGGAGCTTGTGGTGTGGTGGGAAGTGCTTGTCAATTAGGTTTAGGAAATTACGTCCTATGTTTGTGCTTACACTCTTGCTAAAAGGTGGGTTGAACCAAGTGATGTTGCGTTGCCTATTCCTGCGTGGTTGCTGTGCTGTGTGTTGAGTGTAGCTAAGATCATGATCAAAGTTGCTGTGCCTAAGTGCGTTCTGATATATGGGTGCAGATTCCTGAAAAACTTGTTCATCTGATGAGAGAAGTGCAATGCGCTTGTTGCTTGATGCAGGTAACTGTCTTGTGATGCTTGGTGGGTGGTTAGAGTGCTTATTTATGTAAAGCGGATCGTCATTGGGCTTCCTATAGGGCCTATAATTTCCATTGTTAAGGTCGAAAGTTACATCTAGAAAGTTTACTATGCGTAAATTTGATTCGGCGGTAATTTTTAGGTCAAACTGCTCGAAAATTTTGTGGAGTTCTTTCCTTGTTTTGTCTGCTAAACGTGCTGATTTACTTTTTATAGTAGCCAAACCGTCATCTCTACATAGGCCAATGCTTTCTTTGCCAAATTTCTTACTTAGGTGATTTAAAATGAAAAGGCCTACTAACTCACAAGCTTCGAAACAACCCATGGTAACGTCAAACAAACTATTGCTATCTTTTTTTATCCATGAAATTCCGGTATTGAAAAGGAGAGATTTTCTAGCGCGTTTTATTATTGATAAAACTAACTATATGTTATCGAGCACTCTGCGTTTCGTAGACCAAAACCCGCACGTATATTCGCACCCGTATATCGGTTGTGCACTCTTGTTTACGTTATTCATTTCTATTTAACTTCAAAATGTGGCAATTTCGATTTGACTATTCACTAAAGAATATCCCAATACCATCACAGGACGCTTATTTGATTGAAAAAGTGGAAAGTGTAATAAAACGTATGAGATGGAAAGCCAATTTCTTTCTTAAAAACAAACAGAGAGAAAATCCAAACAACCCTTTCGGCCTTGCGTCCAACAAAACACCTCCTTCTATTCCGGAAATAAAACCTTTCGAAGACGACCTTTTAAAACTCATCGAAAATATACAATTTCGGCCATATACGAACCAGTTTCAGAAATGTTTGGCTACCGATTTAAAGAAAATTAATTCATCTCCCAACATTTTCATTTTTGCAGACAAAACTAGGAACATTTATGAAACCCCACTCGACACATACAACAAGCTCCTACATGACAACATCACAAAAACATATAAGCATGGATCCGAGGCCACTATAGATGAAATTGATTCGGAACTAAAAGAAATTTCGAACAGTTTAGGCATCGGCGAGAAAATTGAAAAAATGAGGAAACGCGAAGCATTTATATCTTTAAAAGACCACAAAGAAAATTTCGAAAACAATCCAAAATGCCGATTAATTAACCCCGCTAAAAGCGAATCCGGAAAACTAAGTAAGGTGATTTTGGACAAAATTAATTCTAACTTGAGACAAAAACTGAATTTAAATCAATGGAGAAATACAAAAAAAGTAATTGAGTGGTTTGGCAATATAAAAGATAAGGACAGACATAGTTTTATTTCGTTTGACATTGTCGATTTCTATCGGTCTACTTCTGAAAAACTATTGGACCAAGCATTATCTTGGGCTTCGAATTTGGCTACTATAACTGAAAACAATATTTCAATAATAAAACACGCTAGAAAATCTCTCCTTTTCAATACCGGAATTTCATGGATAAAAAAAGATAGCAATAGTTTGTTTGACGTTACCATGGGTTGTTTCGACGGTGCGGAAGTTTGTGAGTTAGTAGGCCTTTTCATTTTAAATCAGTTGGCAAAGAAAGCATTGGCCTATATAGAGATGACGGTTTGGCTATTATAAAAAGTAAATCAGCCCGTTTAGCAGACAAAACAAGGAAAGAACTCCACAAAATTTTCGAGCAGTTTGACATAAAAATTACCGCCGAATCAAATTTACGCATAGTAAACTTTTTAGATGTAACTCTCGACCTTAACAATGGAAATTGTAGGCCCTATAGGAAGCCCAATGACGATCCGCTTTACATAAATAAGCACTCTAACCACCCACCAAGCATCACAAGACAGTTACCTGCATCAATCAACAAGCGCGTTGCACTTCTCTCATCAGATGAACAAATTTTTCAGAAATCTGCACCCATATATCAGAACGCACTTAGGCACAGCAACTTTGATCATGATCTTAGCTACACTCAACACACAGCACAGCGACCATGCAGGAATAGGCAACGCAACATCACTTGGTTCAACCCACCTTTTAGCAAGAGTGTAAGCACAAACATAGGATGTAATTTCCTAAACCTAATTGACAAGCACTTCCCACCACACCACAAGCTCCATAAGATTTTTAACAGAAACACAGTCAAAGTAAGTTACAGCTGCATGAACAATGTTAAGTCAATAATCACTAAATACAATTCACACATATCTAGGAATAACACTAACAGTTGCAGGATAAGGACACTAGCAGTTGCAATTGTAGGAAAAACACGAATTGTCCACTTAGAAAACAATGCATGACTAGGGACATAGTATACAAAGCAACAGTCACAGTAAACAACACAAACACGATCAAGAATTACATTGGCATGACCCCAACCACATTCAAAGAGCGATTGGCCAACCACACTAAATCTTTTCAGCATAAAAAGCATGCAAACGACACCGAACTTTCGAAATATATTTGGGCATTGAAAGAAAACAATAAGGATTTTAGTATTAATTGGCAAATTTTAAAACATTCTATTCCGTACACGGGAGGTTCAAAACGATGTAATTTATGTTTAGAAGAAAAATTTTATATTTTGAGAGATAAAAACAAGAATTGTTTACTCAACAAAAGAGCAGAAATTATCAGTCAATGTCGTCATCGAAATAAATTCCGCGCAAACAGTGCAACAAAAGCCATGAATGCATGTATTGTTTTGCCCCCACACTCCCACGTTCCGGCAGGAAGGATATAAGCACCCCCTGTTTTCGAAAATTGTCATCTGCCTGAAGATTCTTTTTTAGATGAAACAGCCTGTTGCAGACTTTTGAGGTAAGCGAATATATATATATATATATATATATACACAGTATATATTGTATATATATATATATATACACAGTATATATTGTATATATATATATATACACAGTATATATATATATATATATAGCATGTTCTAATATATATATATATATATATATATATATATATATATATATATATATATATATATATATATATATATATATATATATATTTGTGAAATTCATTAATAATTCATGAGTTTTGCAGCCAATCCAATTTCAGAAATTACGTCACATGTATACCCCTGTAAACCCCATACAAACTAAAACCATTGATGCTAATTAGTTACAACCACTAGCGGATGTATACTCTTCTGATACAACCACTAGTGCTTGTAAGGGATTTTTACTATTTATTCATTTCACAAGTTGTTTACAACACTCGCGTCCTTGTTGTATTGAATATACGATCACTCGCCTTCGGCTCGTGATTGTATATTCAATACAACACGGCCTGTTGCTCGTGTTGTAAATATTACATATATATATATATATATATATATATATATATATATATATATATATATATATATATATATATATATATATATATATATATATATATATATATATATATATATATATATATATATATATATATATATATATATATATATATATATATATATATATATATATATATATATATATATATATATATATATATATATATATATATATATATATATATATATATATATATATATATATATATATATATATATATATATATATATATATATATATATATATATATATATATATATATATATATATATATATATATATATATATATATATATATATATATATATATATATATATATATATATATATATATATATATATATATATATATAAATATATAAATATATATATATATATATATATAAATATATATAGTATATATATATAGTATATATATATATATATATATATAGTATATATATATATATATATATATATATATAGTATATATATATAGTATATATATATAGTATATATATATAGTATATATATATATATATATATATATATATATATATATATATATATATATATATATATATATATATATATATATATATATATATATATATATATATATATATATATATATATATATATATATATGTATATATATATATATATATATATATATATATATATATATATATATATATATATATATATATTATATACATATATACAATATACTGTATATATATATATATATAGACACGGTATATTGTCACTTTGGAGAAACAAGTTGAATAACAGTGTGTTGTTGAATGTATTAGAAACTTAATAAATTTTTTTTTTAATTTCTTGTTTGAATGCAACTTATTCAGTTATTCTCTGCACTGATGGCCATGAATTTAATATCATTATTCCTTATGCCTTAGGACAACTGGAGATGGCAATTGTTTGTATCGATCATGTTCAAAGCTGCTTTGTGGAAAGGAAGAGTTGTGGAAACACTTGAGAGAGTTGACAAGCACTGAACTGTTTCTGAATAAAGAGTATTATGCAATGCACCCATACGTAATCTCCAAGTCCGTCCATTTCCAGAGTCTCAATACTGCTTTCTCAGCTACTGCATCAGATGCTGCTTTGGATGGTGGATATGACCGTAAAGTTGAAGAAGCAAAATCTGATGTTGTGCGGGAAGCTATTAGAACTTCTGTTCCTGGGACATTTTCTCCTCTTATTTGTATGTTTGGTCTATCGTCAGTCATTGGCAAAGAGATTATTTCTGTTTATCCTGAAGAAGGGAATGAGACAAAGTACAGCTGGATGAACAACGGTGTGATAAAACCAAGGGTTGAACACACAAGGCTTGAAAACAAGTACAATCAGCATACCCAGTTTGTTATAACGTGGTCAAAAGCTGGTTCTTCCTCTTTTATTCCAGGCATTAGTGGAGATTTCAAACCAAATCATTTTGTCCCTGTGGTTGCGACAGGCACTGGCACTAGTAACCCAATCAGGATACACCAGAATGTCTTCACAATCCAAAGAACAAACAGCCCAAAAGAATAAAATGACAATCTCTGATTTTTCCCTGTGAGCACCAGAAGGCAACAATGTGAGTGGTTTAAAAATCTCTACATGCAGTATTTTGTTTTGTTAAATTATTTTCTTTATACAAACAATACTTTGTAATCTTGTCAAAAGTGGCTTTAATTTCTGAAAAACTTTAAGTATACGTTCTTAACAAACTCATATAGATCTACACTGTACATGTCTACATTGTACATGTACGGTGTATGTGTATTATTTGGACCCATTCAATTTAACACAGGAATGTACTGTAACTCAACTCTACAGTATAACTGATGTTTTGTTTACTTTTGGTTCAATTTGTTTGTTTTAAGTCATATTTTTGCTTTGTTCCCTCTCTTTTTTTCTGGAAATCATTGTATCTATAATTATTGTTTGGGCAGCATCTAATATTTAATTTAAATTTATATGGCTAATGAAAATGTGACAACAACAAATTTTGGGTGAAGTGGGTATGTTAAACAATGATATTTTTCTTAACTTGCAGCCTTAACTCCTCAATTTGAAAACCAAGCAAAGGCACATGTAGAAACAGAGAACACAACAGGAATAACAGAAAAGTGGTAAATATTGATCATGTACTGCACTGTGCTCTGCTGTGCTGCACTTGTACATCACAAAACCCATGTTTCAAAAGACCTCCAAACATGCACCCACGTTTTCATCCGTCGTGACGCCGTACGAAAGCCTTTACAGCCGCTTTATGATGGCCCTTCTAAAAGTAATTTTGCACTCCTCGAAACACTTTAAAGTCGACCTCCGCATTCGCACTGACAGCATCTCCATCGATCGCCTTAAGTGTGCTCACATCGACCACCAGATTGCCATTCCTACCAGCCTAAAAGCCCTAAAGCCCGAAAATTCAACCACTACCAAAACAACTACAGAAGAACTAAATGTTCGAAAAACAAGATCTGATCGACATGTACATTTTCCCGAGCGTTATGTTTCAATCGTTTATCGTTAATATTCATTAACGTTTGCACTGGCAGGGGGCTCCTGTAGTGCTAGTCACGCGATAACACTACGCGCATATTATGCTGTTCGTGTGCAATGAACTTATTTACTTTTGGAACATTTACAAACTTTATTTTTAGTTTAATTATCTTAAACATTTTAGGAAGTAGACTTACCTAGATTTAATCGTACTTAAATAGCATTACCTTTTAATTTCTTTTTGACACGAACACTTGGCACACCTAGCCAAAGTTATGTTAATCGTGTTGACAGTAACTTGATAGCTTTTACGCCTACTCATTTGCTAGTTTTAAAAACACCATGTAAATAGTATAAAGGAGACAGTCTTGGCTTTGCGCTCTGAAGAGTAACATCTCTACAACTTGTGTATTAATGACGACTTTTCATTTGAAGTAGAATTTATATATATCAAAAATATTATATTAGCGTTCTGAGTGTTTTTATATGAATTCGCTAATCAGATTCGACACAAATCAATACTTGCGCTAAAAAATAATAAAAATGTCTGTACAGTGGTGATTTTTTCAACATTCCTATAAATCCTACGATCGGCCATATTTAATGCTTTTATTTATGTCGTATAATGTCTTACAAGCATGTAGCTTTGATCATCCTTAGGTACTGGTCACATGAGTCATAACATTTGAATATTTAGTAATATACATGAGTGATAAATACTACGGTAGAATTCCTTTTCTAGCCTCCCTCCCACATTCATGAGTGATGAACAGCTATATGTTTCGATCGTATTAAAATTTAACAAGTGATCATGACATCATTAATATTCACTTCCGTTCCATGCGATATCCAGTGATCATCGAGCCATATCGAACTATACTTCTGTCTTTATGAGTCTGATCTTTCACGTCCGCTTTTCTTTGTAAAACGTTGCACACTTGTTTATCTATGTTATAACATTACACAGAGCATAAATTATTCCGCGTTTGTAAAATAACAACCGATAATGCGGTGATCATCAATCCATGATTCCATGACGTGAATCGCTTTCCTCCCTTCTCTCCTCCTTTCTTCTCTCCGCCTGTCGAGTTGGCCGAGCGGGGGTTGAGTGCGAGAAAATGACCAAAAGGATCGCAGGTTGTTTGTTGCTTGTTTCTGGAGCAACAAGAGGCAAGAGCAAGGGCACTACTAAACTATACATTTATGTATGTGTGTATAGATGTATGTGCTGTTTAAAAAATACATGTTAGAACTCTGTGAAACTGACAGTCACTTGAAAAAGAAATCTAAATTTTTAAATCGTGTTTCGATAGCAAATTTAATCAATAAGTAACGGTTTCTTGAGACATTAAGAAGAATGTTAAACGGTAAAAAAACATCTTTATTAAAAAAATAAGTGTCAACGACGTTTCAATGTTTCTTAAACAATGACTGCTTTTCTAATTCATGGCGACCTTCAGTTCTTAAGGTCGCCATGAATTTAGAAAAGCAGGCATTTAGAATACCACTTACAAAGATCAGACACCGGCGGATGCAGTTATAAAGCAACTCCTTCAATTAAGTACCAAGATACAGCAGCACATACAAGTAAGTGCCCTTGGAATTCGTGAAAATAAGCCTGCGATTGTGAATCAACAATGCGTGGTTTACCGTTTTGAATGTGGGTCTGTGTGATGCAGACTGTTGGATACACCACCCGACACCTTTAAATACCAACGCATTGAGGACTTGAGGAACACAAAAGAACTAGCTCATCCATTGGCAAACATGTGAGAGATGTACACCATTATGTCACAGGGTCAGAAGAAATATCGATGAATAGGTTTAGTGTTTTACGTAAATGCAAAAAAACAAATTTGCTGGCTTGGTATATGAAATGTTATACATTAGGGACATCAAACCATCTCTCAATGTGCAAGCGGACAGTTAGTACCAAACTTTTTAAATAGTCCTCATTGTGTTATTTTTTCTTCTGTATATAATTATGACAATTTTAACACATAAATATTTTTTAAAATTTTAGTTTTAACTATATTGACTTGATAATGGCTTAAGAAACGTCGAAACGTCATTGACACTTATTTTTGATAAAAATGTTTTTACCGTTTAAATTTCTTCTCAAAATTTAATCAAAGCCAAAATAATTTGGCAACATATCATTGGTTATATGTCAAGTACATTTAGAATTATAGGCTTATAGCAAATAACTAAAATCACTGAATCAAATCTTAAGTTGCCAGAAGACTAAAAAAATATAAATAACGATAATAAGCTGCCAAAACCGAGGTGATAAAAACCAAGGAGGGAAATCCTGGTGAATCCGTTAATGATATTGCTATTTGTTATCACCAGGAATCATATTTCTGGAATTGTTTATATTCGGCAATTATTTTTAAATTTCAGGTTTGTGTCTGGTCATGCAACAAAAGGTCAAGGCCAGTCGAGTCAACTAAACAAAAACTCTAGAACGTGTGCCCTAACATTGTGCAATATTATGCAAAACTAACATTGATAAAATACACCCATCATCTAGTTTGAATAATTCACGATAGACTTATGAACTCACTGACCGAGACGACTAATTATTATATGCGTTACAAACTTACCGGAGAGCATCTGGGGTTCTAGACTTAGCGTAGTAGGGAATGTATGGCTTCGCACGGAAATTCCCTGCACGGTAAATCTATACAAGAAGCTTTCGAGTTTCTATCAAAGAGTATACAAGATTCCATTTCCATCGAACGTAGCGACATAGAAAAATGTGCCGATCGGAAGTCGTGCAATGCAATCAGTGTTCTCGCGTAACGTGAGGGTTATATCTCCGAGAGTGGACAAATTCTCCTGTAATTTCGTATGAAACGAAAATTAAGTCGGTCTTATTTGAAAGAACACTTAAAATGATAGAGTAACAGCTTTTGAGTTTTTCATTTCCTTAATTCGTTCTTTAGATATTTCAATTTGTTTGATAAGCAAATTGAACATTTTAACGTCACATGTGCATAATAATGAGTTATTGACTTTACTATTATGAAACCAAAATAATTCTAGGGAAGCATGTGCGTGTGTTTCGCCCAGAACACTAAACATGTGGATGTTCAAGTGTTGACAATAGCAAAGATATATCATATATAACGTTTTTCGATAACTCATTATGCACGTGTGACGTCGCAACATGTGACATTTACATCAACGAACGATACAAGGAAACGAAAAACTGAAAAATATGTTGCTCTATCATTTGAAGTGTTCTTTCAACTAAGATAAACTTAATTTTCGTTTCATAGGCACTTTAAAGTGCCTATGACATGAAAAAATGGTATACGATTTTTTTGTATTAAGTGAAAAATATACCTGTGAAAGATAATCTCACGAAATTTGGCATCATTTTGTCGCATATTTTTTCGAACTATAATCACTTAGATATCAGTTTGTCAGTCATGTTACAGAGAACTGGTTTTCACTATAAATAAGATGTCTTTAGTAATGTTAATGTTGGTCTTGAATGTATACACTATTTACTGTACAGTTGTCCGCTTTCGATCCATGCATATATGTTCAACTTAATCTCTAGCGCGAGTTTCTTTACATATTATCAGTAATATTAAGTGTTTGGTTGACAAGGGTCTGGCACGCGAATGCATGACCAAGACAGTTTTGTCGCCTGTGCAAATTATGTCGTGATTGAACGAGTCGCTGAAATGTGGGATATATAAACAGTAACTCAGAGCAAATTAGTCATAATAATAGGACCAAGAACCAGAGCGGAAATATTGTAACGCTAGACGACTCGAACTATAAATGTTGTACTGATCGAAGTTTTGTATATCACAACAATCAGGTGGAATAGTATATTTTAGGGAACGGCCAATAAAATATATAAGATTATGTTTTGCCGCTATGATTATGGACTATGCCCCAAACCCAGCCTTCGAAAGGACGATACTGTGGTATAGATCAGCCGAAAAATGATTCGCATGCACCAGAGCAATTTTGGACAGGTTTCACTGAGAAAACGAGAGCACAAAAATCATTTGCCTAGGCATCGTCCCGATTTTTGACTCGCGTCACATCTTTGCTTGCGCATTTTAAAGACTTTGCGCTATCCGCAGTACTATTTGCTTTATAATATTACGGGAATCTAGCTAAGACCCAACGTAATTTATCTGGACCCGGCAGTCGGCACATATGTGAATACTGGCTTGAGATGTGTGAATAGATTGTATATTATATATAATAGAAACATATAGAATAGAAAATATTGCTGTTTTAGTTCTATTCATTTTGTTAATACTTGGCTTTACCTCGGTGTAAGAACCTCACGGGTGATGTCATTCGACATTAAAGTATCTATATGTAGTTATTCCTTAGATTATCTTCGTTTTACAGGTTATCCTAGTTCTCCTAGTTCTCCTGGTTACTTTGGTTCTCCAGGTTCTTGTGGTTCTCCTGGTTCTCCTGGTTCTTGTGGTTCTCCTGGTTCTTGTGGTTCTCCTGGTTCTTGTGGTTCTTGCGGTTCCCCTGGTTCTTGTGGTTCTTGTAGTTCTCTTCGTTCTTGCGGTTCTTGTGGTTCTCTTGGTTTCTCCTGGTTTTTGTGGTTCTTACTCGGGTGACCTGTGCAAAATTGCGCAATACCTCCCATATATGGAGCCTACACTTGTTCAATTCGATCACTTCGAAAATTCATCGACAGCATCTTCCTTTTAGTTCCTATTCTGTGGAACTTTGTATCAAGCACATCACTGATCAACCATATAAGCAATTTACTTGGAAAACCTACCAACAATTTCGTCAAATGCAAAGCTAGCCGAAGCTGTTGCATCCAAGTGGCAACCGATCGTGAACAACCGACAATGATATAATACATTCTATAAATATTTAATACCGCCGGTACAGAGATGAGACTCATAAGGATCAAAACGCTAACATTCTGGATCTTTATAGTGGCACTGTGTACACTTTCTCGTGCTTTTGGTCGAGCAATTGCGATCTTCATAGGCTTTTCACATGGCTTCAGCAACACTAACAGTTGTTAAAATATGATCTGGCTCACGACTGTGTGAATTGGTCTGAACTCGGGCCCTGTAAACCTCATGAAAACTATTACAAACAAAATCCAAGATGTGAGAACACAAGGAACATTCGTGAAGATGGCAGACTTTAAAGAAACAGTTTGTTGACAGTAAAAGTATCTTTATATTTTTGCATTATTATTTACGTGCTTTATTAGTTAACGAGTTGTATATTTGTTTAATGCTGGCTGAGTACCATTTGTGTTTTTACCGACTGTTGCTTGTCTTTGAGTTTGAGATCGGCAATGGACAGTAGTCTTATTGGTCCATTAGGATTTATATTCAAAGTGATTTGAAGCTTTGAGTATGTAATTTTATGACAATTAAGTTAATATCCATATCTTGATGTTCATTTTGATAAGCTTACTGTATAAATTTTGATGCATAGGTTGGGTAAAACGATATTCACCATAGGAACAACTTTGAACCAGTCATGTTCCTCATATATATATACAGTAATATTTTAATGGCATATTGGCCATTATAACATCAGCAGCCAAGTGTGTGTTATATGCGGATGGTACCAAAATGTATAGAGAAATTAGAGTGTCTGACATTCAACTACAGTACTAGCACTGCAGAGTTGAAGAGCCTTTCCAACATGCTCAAAGGCCAAAACATGGAATCAGGATTCATGTTGTATGAAGATATTGCATAGATGTAGGGTGTGGGTATGTTTTACTAGTCACCTATTGCATATTTGCTTGTGCATCTGTACCTGGCCCACACATATTCAGTTTGGGCACCTCAGGCAATAACTAAAATTAGTAAGGTTAAAAGACTACAATGCAGGGCAATTAAATATAATTATTTTAAATTTTTGAACTGGCAGGATTATTTATCATACAATCTGAATGATCATCTGAAAACAGTTAATCTACTACTATACCATTATCATACTGGCATAACTTGAAAGATCTTATCTATTTTAAACGTTATACAGGTCACTATAATATTCCTATTAATAGTTTTGTGCAACTCAATAATTCAGTCAGAATCACTAGAAACAGTTCAGAACGAGATGTACTAGTTTCTAAGTGCTGTACTAAACTTTTTACGCTTGAACTGTATATTTAAACTTTGGAGTAGTCTACCTTGCTCAATAACAGCTTCTACCTCAGTTAATCCGTTTAAAACTCAACTTTCTAATCACTACATTAATGCTGTAATAATTAGTTAATGCTTACGAGTTAAGACGTCAATAACTTTTTTTTGGAAATCAATGTTTAAAATGTTCTTCATCCCAACCTGTAACGTACCCCCTTCTAAACCCTAATGCTACTGACCTTAATCACATATCTATTGTATTTGTTTACATGATTACCCTGAATTGTGAAATGGTCTAGAATTCCAGATAATCCTGAATAGTAAAGAAAATGAAACCCAACCCTAAACCTAACGACAACCCCCGGCATTTTCCATTTTACACGCAATTTTCTACCCACATTTTCCATTTTATCTGCAATTTTCTACCCGCATTTTCCATTTTATCCGCGGTTGTCTACCCACAAATGCAGGGCTACCACCTGTGTTCTCCTGATAACCTCCGATTCTCCACATGATGCATATGATTTAGTGGATTTATTATTTGTATAAACATATTTTATTAATTACATTTTCCCAACGAAACGTTCATCTAAAGCATAGTTTTTTCGTTTTGTTCACAAATTCCTCACGAATACCATAGTTGTTACTTTCGTATTCAGTTTTATATTTTGGGACTGTCCCACATGCGGGATGTTAAACTAAAAAGGATATAACAAAAAACCAGCAGGGGTGTTGTAGTCAGGGTCTGAGAGGTGGAACTTTCTCCCTGGGGGGGGGGGGTGTTAGATGTAGGGTTACCGGGGGTTGTTGTTAGGTTTCGGGTCAGGTTTAGAGGTGGGGGTCAGGGTCAGATTTAGAGGTAGGGGTCAGGGTTGAGTTTCATTTTCTTTAAGATTCAGGATTATCTGGAATTCTAGACCATTTCACAATTCAGGATAATGATGTAAACAAATACAATGGATAATGTGATTAAGGTCAGTAGCAGTATGGCTCCGAAGAGAGTATGTTACAGGTTGGGATGAAGTCTGAACATTTTAAACATTCATTTGCAAAAAAAAAGTTATTGATGTCTTAACTCGTAAGCATTAACTAATAATTACAGCATTAATCTAGCGATTAGAAAGTTGAGTTTTAAACTGATTAACTGAGGTAGAATCTGGTATTGAGCAAGGTAGACTACTCCAAAGTTTAAATATACAGTTCAAGTATTAACTAGCTTAAAAAGTTTAGTACAGCACTTAGAAACTAGTACATCTAGTTCTGAACTGTTTCTAGTGATTCTGACTGAATTACTGAGTTGCACAAAACTATTAATAGGAATATTATAGTGACCTGTATAACGTTTAAAATAGATAAGATCTTTCAAGTCATGCCAGTATTATAATGGTATAGTAGTAGATTAACTGTTTTCAGATGATCATTCAGATTGTATGATAAATAATCCTGCCAGTTCAAAAACTTAAAATAATTATATTTAATTGCCCTGCATTGTAGTCTTTTAACCTTACTAATTTTAGTTATTGCCTAAGGTGCCCAAACTGAATATGTGTGGGCCAGGTACAGATGCACCAGCAAATATGCAATAGATGACTAGTAAAACATACCCGCACCCTACATCTATGCAACATCTTCATACAACATGAATCCTGATTCCATGTTTTGGCTTCAGAGCATGTTGGGAAGGCTCTTCAACTCTGCAGTGCCAGTACTGTAGTTGAATGCCAGACACTCTAATTTCTCTATACATTTTGGTACCATCCGCATATAACATACACTTGGCTGCTGATGTTATAATGGCCAATATGCCATTAAAGCATTACTGTATATATATGAGGAACATGACTGGCTCAAAGTTGTTTCTATGGTGAATATCGTTTTACCCAAACTACGCATCAAAATTTATACAGTAAACTTATCAAAATGAACATCAAGATATGGATATTAACTTAATTGTCATAACATTACATACTCAAAGCTTCAAATCACTTTGAATATAAATCCTAATGGATCAATAAGACTACTGCCCATTGCCGATCTCAAACTCAAAGACAAGCAACAGTCGGTAAAAGCAAATGGTACTCAGCATTAAACAAATATACAACTCGTTAACTAATAAAGCACGTAAATAATAATGCAAAAATATAAAGATACTTTTACTGTCAACAAACTGTTTCTTTAAAGTCTGCCATCTTCATGAATGTTCCTTGTGTTCTCACATCTCGGATTTTGTTTGCAATAGTTTTCGTGAGGTTTACAGGGCCCGAGTTCAGACCAATTCACACAGTCATGAGCCAGATCATATTTTAACAACTGTTAGTGTTGCTGAAGCGATGTGAAAAGCCTATGAAGATCGCATTTGCTCGACCAAAAGCACGAGAAAGTGTATACAGTGCCACTATAAAGATCCAGAATGTTAGCGTTTTGATCCTCATGAGTCTCATCTATGTACCGGCGGTATTAAATATTTATAGAATGTATTATATCATTGTCGGTTGTTCGCGATCAGTTGCCACTTGGATGCAACAGCTTTGGCTAGCTTTGCCTTTGACGAAATTGTTGGTAGGTTTTCCAAGTAAATTGCTTATATGGTTGATCAGTGATGTGCTTGATACAAAGTTCCACAGAATAGGAACTAAAAGGAACATGCTGTCGATGAATTTTCGAAGTGACCGAACACTCGAAGTGTAGGCTCCATATATGGGAGGTATTGCGCAATTTTGCACAGGTAGCCCGAGTAAGAACCACAAAAACCAGGAGAACCACAAGAACCACAAGAACCAGGAGAACCACAAGAACCAGGAGAACCACAAGAACCACAAGAACCAGGAGAACCACAAGAACCAGGAGAACCAGGAGAACCACAAGAACCACAAGAACCAGGAGAACCACAAGAACCACAAGAACCAGGAGAACCACAAGAACCACAAGAACCACAAGAACCAGGAGAACCACAAGAACCAGGAGAACCAAAAGAACCATAACCTGTAAAACGAAGATAATCTAAGGAATAACTACATATAGATACTTTAATGTCGAATGACGTCACCCGTGAGGTTCTTACACCGAGGTAAAGCCAAATCTTTGGACAATCTTTCCCGAAGGAATGTAACATCATCGACGAACCTCATCGACGATCGCCTCTCGACTGCATCATGATCTGATGGTTCGTCACTATCAGCATCAACCAAAAACTGCTGCTTAATCATATCATTTGATTCTTCGTCTTCTATAGTAGCTGATGAAACAAAATAGTCGTTTTCTGACTCGTTTTCCAAAACCCTATCTTGCTGTATTTACCTGTATCACACAGGGAAATTTACGATGAGTCCACACGCCTACATCATCGCGGCCTAAACTCGGTCCCAGACTTTTCGTACTTTTTATTCGAAAATATGGCAAAATTGGCAACTTCAACGCATTGTAACTCGAAAAATATTCGTCAGAATTACGCCAAACTTTCCGAGACTATTATTTGGCTGAACATCTTTCAGTCTGTGTAAAAAATGCCATACTCATTTTTTCATGTCATAGGCACTTTAAATAATCACAGCATTATGAGGCTCATTGCCATTAATTTTTTATCCACGTTTTTAGACTTATTGTATGTTAATTTATATAGATATTTGTACTTATTTAAACCTATAGATCGTTTTCACTCACGTGATCAGTGGCGCCATTAGGGTGGTGAAACAATACGAAATATTTGAATAAGAATAGAGTTAAAGTCCCATAGGATAAAGATGGTACACCAATATGGCCGCCGTGACGTCAGATGAAAACGATCTACGCATCTTTCTTTAGTTTCTGAGGAGTCGTTGCAGGGCGGATCTAGGAATTTTGATTTGTTAGTTAAAGTTGCGGTGGGTCAACATTTCTAGGGGACCCGGGGGCATGCACCCTAGAAAATTTTTGAAATTTGGATCTCTGAAATGGCATTTAATTTACTCGACTTTCATTGTATTGAATAAAACAAAAAAATTACAACTAAAATACAATGAGGCAAGTTTATAACAGGCTCAATCAAGGCCCAACTAGATAAAATGCCTAAAATAATAATTTAAAATATATCTACATGCATAGGTATGGTTTTGCATTTGGTCAAAAACATCTATGAACAGATGATTTGACAGGCTGAGAGACATGTTTGTGATATTTTGAGCAAATCGATTTCCAAGTATAAACATTCTCTACATCAAAATAAGTATTAAAGGTCTGAACAGGATAATTATTAGTGCTTGACTTAAAAATGTTAAATGAAGAAGAAAGTCTAATCGAAGGAGGTAGTGAGTTCCAAAGATTTACGATTCTGTTGAAGTAACTGTTTTTAAAATTTTAGGCCTAGGTACTGATGTCAACACGGCATTTTCCCGCGTCTGCCGTCTGTAATATACTCATCTATTCTGCCTTAACGGACAAACCTTGTCAGCAACATTAGTGATCAACTACTGATGAATTCACCAATACTGCGGAAATCACCTCAACCCAACTCGAAATCTTCAAGAAATACACCAACGCCAAGATGTTGTCGAAAAGGAAGAACACGCTATATACTCGCTATGGCCATCACGGCCGCAAAGCTTTACCGGAAGTAAAATGTGCAAAAATGCAATTTTGTGACCCGAAAACTAGAAAAGAAAACAGAAACCGAGCCGAAACCTAGACTCGGAGTAAGGTCTGAGGAAACAGATCGAATGCTAAGCAATAAATATCTACGTGACGGTTCTACAAATTTCCGTGTATTATCGTTATCCATCAAGTAAGCATTCTTCGCACATGTGACTAACTGGACAGGAATTGAACTTGGGTTGCTGGTGCCTGAAAACCAGACAGCTCAAAGTAACATGGGTTAGTAGGGGGATAGGTAGTGGCGTATTAGATGGGGGTTAGAATGACCAGGATGATGTAGAGTTGAGCTCCTATGTCCATGAAATGTCCCATTATGGTCATTAACAAAAGCTTCTCCTGACTCCTAACCAGACATTGTCTGCTTGGGTAGTTGGGTTGATTGGTAAAAGGCGAGTATCAGGCATCTGAAAACCAGACAGCTCTAGATAGGTGGGGCTCAACAGCCACGACAGGCAGCCCACCGGGGAGAAGAAAACTCTGATTTCAAACTCGTTGCTCTGTCAGACATATCTTGCTCTGGTATGCTCTCACCTTGGCTACGCAAGTGAGATTTGGTCACCCTACTTTCAGAAGGACATGAAATCTGTTGAGAAAATCCAACGTAAAGCATCAAAATATATTTTAAATGATTATGAGTCTAACTACAAGGACAGTCTTACTACTTTGCAACTCCTACCGTTAACTATTGGCAGCAATTTCCCAAAGTTCTACAACAACATCATCTGGGAAGAGAAAATATGACACAGCTGCACAACAAAATTCCTTAACAGTCTTGGTTTAGTTGGCAGTATAATGCAGACATTATAATTGCATGACCAAATTATTTTGAGTTAACAAAAATATTTATGTTGACATTGATTTTTATTGATCAACCACTGCTTGAAGATTAAAGGTTTATATTATAAAATTATTTTAGTATTATCTGTTAAAGATACATGTATATTATCATCATAATATTAAATTTTATTGTTCATATTAAGTTTTTTATGCTCTTCTCTACAATGCATGCTGTATCTGGATCTGTTTTGCCCCAGTTAGTATCTATCAAATGAATTTCTGGTTGAAGTAATAACATCATCTTGCCAGCTAACAGAACCTTCCGGGGTGTTAAAGTAATCTTTATAGTCATCTCGAACTTCTTTAGCCATTCTGGAGAAGTTGTTTGATCCTGTTGCATTTCTTAGAAGCCTTGACAAGGCAGCGGTTGTTCGAACTTCATTTCTCCAATGCCCAGCAAGTGTTCTTCCTCTTGTGCCTTCTTCATCAGCAAAATTCGTTGGGCAGTATGTGTACGGTCCTTCTTGAGACTGGCTAATGAGTAGGAAATTGTGAAGAGCTATAGTTGCCTTAACTACACTAGTTACTGTTTCCACATTGGCAATTATAGGTCTTCTGTATATTCTGAAGCTTGTTGCCATTATTCCAAATGTGTTCTCGATAACCCGCCGTGCTCTGGATATTCAATAGTTGCAGATACGTTTCGTGTTATCGTCAAGGCTACTGCCGGGATAGGGTTTTATCATGTAGGTTTTTAAGGGAAAAGCGTCGTCTGCTACAAATACATAGGGATATAATTTGTTTGTGCCAGAATTTTCTTTTTAGGTGAAGGAAAATCGAGTAAATTATTATCAATAGCAAAACCAATTTTGCTATTTGTGTAACCTCCAGCGTCACTTTGCTGACCATTGTCGCCCACATCTAATAAGATAAATTCGTAGTTGGCATTGCACACTGCCAGTAGTACTATGCTATGCGTTGTTTTATAGTTAAAGTACATTGACCCGCTTCGTGGAGGAGCTTGAATGGTAACATGCTTCCCATCAATTGCCCCAAGGCAATGTGGAAAGTTCCATTTAGGATTGAATGCTTTTGCTACTTGCATCCAACTCTGACAGTCTTTTGGTGGGTCTATATATTTTCGTTGAAAGAGTACATCCCAAATAACTTTGCTTGTGTGTTTGATAACTCTGCTCACGACAGATGGGCTCATACGATAACCTGTAGCTATTGTAATCTGGGCATCACCCGTGCACAAGTAACGCATAGCCTCTCAGCTGGAGATGCAACACTTCTTCTGAGTGATGACTTTGTGATGTGTGGAGCAACCGACGATAGCAGACATTCAAATTTTGTCGGGCTCATGTGAAAACTTTTGAAAAAGTATTCGTGATCAAATATCTGCAGCTCTCGAACTAATATATTGAATTCACTCTCTTCTTCTCTCTCCTCAAAAAGTTTTCTCATCAACTGCGTTTTCCTATACTTTCTTGCTTTTTTCCATCTTAAACGTAACCTCAGTAGAAGTAGTAATGTAAACTTTTTTCGCTTAGTAGTATAGTGAATGACGTGCTCAGGACTCGCCGCTATGTTTACTTTTGCATAAAATCCGTTGGAAACAAGTTCCTCCGAATTTAATAAAAAAGTAAACATATCAGCAAGTCCTCAAACACGTCATTAACGAGACTACTGTAATAAGTGTTTTCTGTGGGAATTTCTAAGACCTAATAGGACACCTCGCCTGTATCACTTTTTTCTATATTAATTCTCTAAGGTCATCAATAACTTCCTTAGAAATTCCACCATCCTCAACCGCGGTGATAAACTTCCCAACATACTCCAGCTCTTCAAATTTTTCCGACTGGTATATTTCACACCCTTTTCTCCAACGGTCTGTAGAAAAATCGTCCGCCATAATTTTCTGCCTCTCAACATACTCTGAAATCTGTCCGACTAAAAATTTCTTCAGATTCTCCCTAAATGTTCCACCCTCCATAAAATCCTATATTCTCATTTCTTTAAGCCTCAGTAGTTGGTTCAGATTTGGTTTTCCATTGGTAAATATGTTTCCCAGTAGTAGCGGCCCCAGAAATAATTCCAATAATGGGAATATAGGGACTAACAAGACTTACCATATTTTCTATATCCTTCTTTAGTAGTACATTTGTTTTTAAGTCATCTGTCAGACTTTCCGGACTTTCAATAGCATCCAACCCACCCAACGCACTGGCAAACTAACTGATGATAAGATCCGTGAGAAACATATAAGCATCTTTTTTCCTCTTAGCCGAATACTCCCTATAGAGTTTATCAATGTTTTTTTTCAGTGGCTTTTTTTTTCAGAGCACTTACTTTTTCACTTATATAGCCATCCTTACTTGCTTTTATAAGTTCTTCTCTTTTGTCACTTTCTACAGGCATCACGTCCTCTATTTGATTTACTAGTTCCTCTAGTTTTTCATTTATTTCCACGGGTATTTTCTCCTTCTTAGGCATACACTTAGTTATATTTTATTTCATAAGACTCTACATCATCATCTAATTTTATATCTATATATTTCCTTTACTGAGTGCCTTCAATAACTCATCCCCATTTTCAATACGTCCGAAAAATTCCTCGCTAAGAACTTTTTTACTGCGCTTGTTATGGGTTCTGAAAAATAATACTCTAGTTGCATTGTCTCTTACACCTGTAGATACACTATTCAACTTTTGGCTGATTACAAACAGGGAGAAATTATGGTGTCTTCCACTATAGGCTAAATAGGTTATCATGTTAGTGTTAATATATTGTTCCTTACTGTTACTCATATCATCTATAATTATCGCCATTTTACATCCGGTGTAGGTCTTTAAAACGAACTTCAGTACATCATCAACCCGTTCATAAGGGCAGTCGAGACCAATTACATCAGGATCGCTTTCTAAATATTTCCAGTCTAAATAGGTCTTGTTTATCCATAGTGTTGGGCAGAGAATTATAATATAGTCATAGTGGTGCATATATATATATCTTATTAGATGTTTTGGTGTGTAGTATCGCTGTATGTTTTTACGAGTTGTGCCGTATTATGACGAGCCCGCAGGGTGAGTCAAAATACAAACAACGAGTAAAAATATACAGCGATACTAAACACCAAAACATCTAATAAGAGATTTATTATACAACTGCTCTGATCAACAAATTTTTATGGAAAAAGAAAACTCTAAAAAGGCCAGAGAAGTAGCGTGACTTGCACCAGGACAAAACCAGGACAAAATAATAAGCATACATGGAGTAGTCTCCCGTGTGTAAATTTGATTGGCTAACAAAATCTGTCAAACCGGTTTTCTACTATCCAAATAACTAACTATCCAAATATCGCTGTATATTTGTACTCATTTCAGCGTTATTTGGACAGTTTTTGACGCAATTGTATAATAAATAATTCACTAGTATCTCAGGTACTTTATAGGTCTTTCCACATCCAGAGGGTCCTACTATCAGTGTAGTATTATGTTGGTCCATATATAAATTAGTATTGAATTGATTGTAACATTGCATTGTTAATATTCAACAGCCCATCACTTACTACATACATATATTAGGTACAGGCATTAGTAGATGGAGCCGTCTTAGTTATTTCCAACAGCACCCCATTTTGGCTGTCAGTCAACTTCACTCCTTGTCCCTGAACGTCCCTCGGTTTAGTAGATGAGAAATCTATAGCAAGCGCAAATTTATCTGTAAAGAAACCCTCCTGGGAAACATTTCTATCATTAGTATTATCACTTGGGAAAAACACTCTACTGGCCTCATCAAAGAAGTCATATTTTTTCATACTCTGGTCTTCTCCTTGGAAACTTATTTTTACGCTTTCAATATTTGGGTAGTAGTAACTTTCACTACCATCAGTACTTCTTTTAAAATGTAGAATGATACTTCTCATACTTTTCCTAGGGAGGTTGATATTCTCATGGATTTTAGTAGTTGTAGTCCCCACTGGAAAATTTTTCACTGTCACATGCTCTTAGTAAGAAGATTTCCCACTGTTATAATTTCCTTCTACCTCCTCAGCCAATGACTCATTCTCACTAGTTTCATATCTCATTTTTATATTCTCCAACTTAAAGCTGCTGGGCACTGCTTTACCACCTCACCTCCCCCAGGCAATAATACTTTAGCTGGGCTATTAACTTTTAAAATAGTTTCATGAGTGTTTGCCAAAGCATGTGGATAGATCATCAATAGGTACTTTAAACCGTGTTCCATATACACCATTAAGAGCGGCATCATTAGCGTTGGACCCACTAGCAGAGGCATCTTTACACCTCAGCTTAGCCAAGTTAGTCGTTCCACCAAGGCCTTGATCTACTTTCCCTATTCTGCCACTCTTGGACCATAAATCCTCATAGCACTTATACACATGGGCCTCATTAAGATCTCTGTAAATTTCTCCATTAAACTTGTGGGTAATCTGTTTAAATAATGTGCTTTTCAAATTAGGCTGGTGGTAGGACTCTGTATTACCGTTTTTGAAATCAAATGTTAAATATCTACTACCAGGTATCAACACATGATTGGGTGATAATGTGGTTAACTTGACATAGAGATCCTGGCCTGATTTATTATTGGCCTGAATTATGCTTTTATTTTATCCCGCATATACTATTGGTGATATCTTATTTCCTTCTTCTGACATGATCATATATAAACCACACAAGTGCAATTACAAGTATCCATAGGTTCTGAGCCAGCCATGCTAATCCCACCGCCCCATATTTTAGCACAGTAGCTATGATAGACCCAATGGCACTCAACACTGGACCAAGTACTGGACCCAATTTTCTCCCTATATCCCTAAAGGCTTTATAAACAGCTTTAGCGAATTTACTAGTTGCCTGTGCTCCTTTTGTGATAACTGTCCTCGCACTTACTATAAGCGTTGTGATTATACCGGCTAGTGAGATTGCTATGGCTGCCAGTCCAGCGATATTTTCCTTTGCCCAGTCTAGAGATATCCTCCTCTTGCTGCTCTTCTACCTCCTCAATCTCTAGTTGCTCTAGTGTCCTGTCCCTAGCGTCTTCAAGACCAATTATACGTTCGTTTATTTAGAAATCTTCCATAGAGGTGGTTTCTTCATTTTCAGTCATTTTTTTTAGTCTTATTAATAGACTCTTGAAAATTTTCGGCTTGAATTTGTAAGGCACCATTGTCAGCAACCCTAGAGCTAGGGTCTATGGTGTTTGAAGGGTCCAAAACACCTCTCAACTCTTTGTTTTCATTATAGGTTAAACCTAGTATGTCTACATAATTTCCGCTTCCAGATTGTGTGTCGGCTACTGGATAGTCTTCTGGTTCTACAACTGCCTTAGTACCTTCCTTGTATTTCTTAATGAGTTGTTTAAACTGTTCAACTGCGGTTTTTGATTGTTTAGCTGCTGAGTATTGAGTAACTTTAGTTTTACCCGTTTTCAAAACTTGCTGGGATTTGTTAGACATTTTACCGTTTTGTAATCTCTGTCTGAAGTATAATGTATCTGTTCCATCCTTTAACTGAAAAACGGTGGATCTGTCTAGTATCTCTTGTATTTTTTGGATCCAGATTAACTACCACTCTTTCAAGTTGATCGTTTATATTTGCTTTGTTTTTTTGCTGTAACATTTTTTAGTCTATCCATTACATCTTGATACCTACTTTCGTTAAGTATGCTTCCATTATCATGCAATGACTCGTTGAGCGCATTGTATAAACCTTCATCAATATTGTCGAATTTGGTGTTGTCATTAGGAACGAATTCAGGGGCGGATACAGGGGGGGGTGACTGGGTGACTAGTCACCCCCCTTCCCTGCCCCAACCAATACAGGATTATACAGCGATGCACTGGCAGCTGTTTATACAAATCACAACAGTTACTCGTGTGTAAAATGTGCATAAATTATATTGTATAACAATGCTTATTGATACAGGCCGTAGCTATGGCCTCTCCTTTGCAATAAGATTGGACATCATGATACGCTAATATCTTGTAAATTTGAAACCCCAATTTTAAAACAGTAAGAATCACGATTATATAGACGTATTGTATACAATCTCAATCTGAAATCTGAATATACATAGTAATTTTGGAACATAAACGTATAAAACATATCCCCATGAGTCCACGACAATGACGACATATGGTGTATTCATATATTTGGGTATCTTGTTTGGTAATTTATATCCTTCAAAACTCTTTCAAATCCCCCTCAAAATGCAGGAAATGCTATTATAGAGACTCTAAAATTCAAATTTTTTCTGGGGGAACATACCCCCCGGACCCCCCTGAAAGTTTGTCGCATCTTCGGCGCCACCCTGCCCCCACGTAGTAAGTATTGCCTGGTTTTGCCCCCCCCCCCCCCCCCCGCACCCTTGTTAAATATTCTGAAAGAAACAACTGAGCACCTTATAGTCACCCCCTTGCAAAAATCCTGTATCTGCCACTGGAATTTAACACCCGGTGTTCCTATAGCAGAACCGCTAGCGCCTTCAATATTCACTGTTTTCCCATCACTGCTATCCATGAATGAGGTCTCAGTCTGATCATAACGCCTATCCCTTTCAAGTTCGATACTCTCAAGTATTTCATCATAAATATCGTACTTCACTCTCACTTCTTCAGGTGTGTCGTCATTGTCTCCATAGGTTTTGTATAATCTGTTTCTTTTCTCAGAGATTTCATTAAAATAGTCATTGAGTTGATCGTTACTGTAGTTTTCTAATTTATTAACATCGAAGTCCCCCATTTCATATTCGTCGAAACCTTCAGCCATTTATACATTAACCTATATTTTGTATATCACTGTCGCGTATCCAGCTGTTATGCTTACTATCATAGCCAAGCCATTTAACAAGTGCCATCTTCTCACCTTTCACTTTTTTCCTCTTCAGTATTTTCTCCACGTTGAACACATCATCTTTCTTATCAAACACACTTAACTCCTCTTCATAAAACTTCCCAATGATTGGCTCTCCCTATCTCATAAACATTAGGATCGCCGCGGATTACCCTACTTACATTGAACAGTTCCTCTGTGAAGTTAGCCTCATACCCTTTCGTAAATGTGGATTTATACTTTGAGATTCTAACAGTGTCACCATCTTTAAATTTAGGCAGTGGAAGGTCTGCATAATGATGACCAAAGTAAGGTGGTCCATACTTCGCCCTCATTCTTCTCACTAACACTGGCTGGCTTCATTAGGGTATTATGATGCTTAGTACTATTGTAATTATCTACAAGATAACCAGTTGATGGGTTGTAGTATATATCCCTCAACCCTTGTTTTAATTCTATATCATCATACATATAAGTTACAATGTAAAGTTCCAATAGGCTGCTACCGTAATTATTTAACGGTTTTCCATCCTGGTCTGTAATGGAATCCATCATGGAATTCCAATTGGTTGAGAAGTCCCTTGTTTATGCTAACCCTTGATTCAATGTCTCTGAAACTCTGAGTTGAGCCAAAAAGAGATTGACTACTTGTGCATGGTAGATTCACCAGAGCATCACTCTTTTTTCCATTTTCAATATTAAGTGACTGGTCTATAATATTACATGTGACCCTCAGGTACTTCAACCCATTATTCACATTTATAGTATCGCTTTTAGTACTACTTATCAGGCAGAAATATACGGGTTCTGAATCCGAGAAGTCGTGCTAGGTTAGCGTGTAGGACTAGTGTTGTACTAGAGTCGAGGGTCATTGTGCATTTAGCTTCTGGTTTATGTAAAAGCAGTTCAACACCAATATTGCTTTCAAGAACCCTTTTAAAGTCTTGGAAATTCTAATAGCCATCACCAAGGAATTTGTTAAACCTTTTGTTGAAAACATAGTAATTGCCTCTAGTATTGGACACGTTGTACATCTCCCACATTACATAAGCCTTAAGTAGGATATGGGGATTATCCGTATTAGTCAGTATACTTTCCTGCAGATCCACTACCTTTGATGAGCCACTTATCAAGATGCTTAGCTTTCTCATTATATTATAGGTTATGTTATAATGGATTACTATTATGGTAAGAATTATGAAAAGGCTATGGAGAACATTAAGAAGAAGGGTGTAGAGTTACTTAAAAAATACCCGAGAGCAACACTTAGCAAATTCAGTTTCAATACAACAGTAAACAAGGATGGGGAAATAGAATCAACTAGCGTATGGTTTAAAAATAATGATATATTATCAACAAATATTACTTCATCCACTTTTAAGGAGGACAAGAAAATGTGGATATGGCTGCACAACTATAAGAGGCCACCTCAAAGGTTAGTGAGGACACAGACTCATCCCCCACTATTAGGCCAGTGAAGAGGAATTTCCCAAAAATGTGGTCCATCATATCAATGCCCCTCATGTCACTACCATCAGGACGAAAACACAATTCAGGTTATGGTGACTATTACGATGGATTTTCTGTTGACTATGTTTTAGACTACCCTATAAACAGCTTTAGGATATATGTAAACAATAAGGCCTATTTCAACAGTGGTCTACCCTCCTTGGATATAACAACAAAAGAGAATGCCCTATGGGATGTAGAAGAATCCTACTACAGAAGTCTGATAGGCACCTTGCTCGCTACTTACGCATGTGGGATATCCAAGCAACATCTAACTTTTTCAGATGATTTCCCCAAGCAGATAACAAGCTTAATAAGATTCCATTTGTATTTCACTGTCAGAAGAATAATGAAAATGTCCCCATCAGATATCAATAACATCATAGTGAAATTCTCAATACTCGAAAGGTTGAAGGGACATACTCCAAAGTGGACATGGCAGGAAGTAGAAAACACAGAAGACCCGAAACAGAGTGATAAAAATTGGACAGGTGCTGTTAAAATCCGTGACAGGGAAAATGACTACAAAAAGTTTATACCAGTCACATCCCGTGGCCTATTACGCTCAGGCAGTGAATTAATCGACAACTCCATAGAAGCATACATCTACACTATCCTAGGTGCCTAGGCTAAAACCCGCCAATCTATATACGGAGACAGAGCATCAGCACTTGAGAGCCAAAAATTTTCCGCAGACTGGTAGAAGACAGTACTATAAACTACGACACAGCAACATGGATCAACAACATGAACAAAGCAGTAAAGGACACAAATGTCACTCTGAACATGGCTGTATCCCCATCACTGTGGCTAGTACCATCTGACATGATAATTCTGAAGAACCCTATAGCAGGATACAATAATCTACTAAAGACCGCTAACCCATCTGTGAACTTTGGCATCAACAGTAAAGTTAATTTTCAGGCCCATAGTCTATCCCACCCAAGAAAAGTACATAGTGAAGTCGCCCCTCATCTTAATAGTCTAGAGTCACCCCCTGTAGAACATCCTACTACAATAGTCAGAAACCCTTCAAAAGCCCATAATAAAGGTGACTCTAGTGACTTCCATCCAATCCCCACAGCAAAAGGGGATAACCAACTCCTCACCACTGGGCTTATACTAGGTGTCAGCCTTTTAGGTGGTTACTTAATAAGCAGATATATCCTATGATATGAGTGTATTTACAGGATACCCAGAAGAAGAATATCTCCCAAAGGAAGGACCATTTGATTTCGGTGGGAAGCAGCTTAAAAATGTAGCAACACCCACGCATAAAGACGATGCAGAAACACTCGGCTACCTGAATAGAGGCTGAGTTGCCTACACAATCTATTGGCACTTTTCCTCCAATGGCGGTGCACCATCAGCTCCTAAAGAAAATTGGGCACTACCATTTGCCGCTGTAAAGAGGGACTCTATAATGAGAATCATAACCCACTCATTTGATAATGATGGAGTTGTTCTTGATAATGTAAACATACATTTCTATCTAGATTACTTTGACACCGCAGGGGGAAAACAGAAGGACTTAGGGACCTTAACATATGCAAAATCTTATAGAGCACCAAACCTTATGAGCACAACCCTTGTCAATCATGATTTCAACCTAGCAGACTACTTCACTACCAATGATCTATCACCAATAGCTGGCTACCTATCAGTAGATAAGCCAACTGACCTAACAGCTGGTAATGAGTCAATAGTAGCAGACCACTTCACTACCAATGATCTATCACCAATAGCTGGCTACCTATCAGTAGATAAGCCAACTGACCTAACAGCTGGTAATGAGTCAATAGTCTGTGCATCAGTATATAATAAAAGATAAACTATGAACAGGAAGAAAACTATTACCTATGTCACACCTGGTTTTACTGATGATGAGTTGGCCCTCCTTAACAACTTGCAGGAAATCAACAAAATGAAAATGCACTGTTATAGGATGCTGGCAAAGAAATACAGGCTTATCCAACTACTGGTAACAATGGGTTCTATAGTCCTGACCACATCTGGTGTTATAGTCGGATCTATCACCATCAACCCAATACCCATAGCAGTCTTATCTGGTGTTGGCCTAGTCTTACAAAGTTTTCTACAGAAGAGTAGTATAGTGGAGAAGAATGGTTGTAGGGAAGCATATAAACTCTACAGAGAGATAACAGACAGGATAACCCATATACTTACAGGGTACAGAGGCATATAACCATGACGTCCTAACAAGTGACATAAATCTCATTTATGGGATAGTTGCTGGATCAGATGCAGTACCAATTAATGGCATTAGTGAAAAATACTACAGGAAATATATAAAAAATATATAGATAGATAGATGTATGGAAGAATATGAAATGAAACCGACAGATCCTCCAGCAGAAGAAGATGAAAACCCAACAGATTTTGGTGGTAGGGAAGGGACTGGTTTTAATGAGGGTGTCTGGAGAAAGTCTTTAGGGTATGGCAATCCTGATGTTATAGATGGTCCTGTTGTAACTGTCTCAGATGCTAGAACTATAAGAAGAAGAAGAAGAAGACTCGCCCATAGAGATTGTAAGGATTTTTTTACTAATATTCTGGACCTAGAACCCCAATGCTCTGACGCATCAATTGTTGACTACTTAACTGATACCTGGAACTTTTCTATCAGAGGGCAGTATATTGCGTTTGGTCAGGAAATTAACTACACTGTGAAATACCTTGAGGGTGAGTTTAAATCCAATAGACTTACTGAAGATGAGATTGACCTACTTAGGGATGGTATTAGAGAGTAATATGATGAATGGCCTGAAGCTAACCTACGTAGGGTCCTAAAGAAAGCTGGTATCGCAACTGCTATTGGTCTAGGGTAATTGCTATAGTAGCTGGTCTGAGTATTGGTCTAACTAGGAAGGGATCTGATGTTGTCCAGCAGGTTAAGCAATGGGGAAAGCTACATCCATCTAAGAAGAACACCACTATACCATGGACAGACATAGAGAAGGCCGGTGGTAAGGCTGTTATTCTCACTGGGGAATATCTGGTCGTCATCATGGCTGGTGGTGGTTATCTACTATGGGAAAAGCGTCGGTCTACATAGGTCATCTATAGTCATCTACATATGTCATCTATAGTCATCTACATAGGTCATCTTATATAGACTACTGTATGGAAGAAAAAAATAACTACTGAAGTGAAACCTAAAGATCCAAAGCGGGTTGAAGCAGGGAAAAAACTGGCAGCACTATCAAAAGCAGCCAGAGAAAGAAAGAAGCCGATGGTAGAAGCGCCCATGATGAAATACACTACTGTTACATTAGTAGGTGTGGTAGGTTTGGCAGTGGCTATAGGATCCCTATGGTTCACATATAAAACATATTCAAAGGCCCCTGAGCAGACCAGTAGCAGTCAACCACTAATGACAGTAGCCCCAGGTAATCTGGAAAACCTAGATTAATACTATATAACCTACTCTATGGAGAAGAAAGTTGCCAATAGTGTTTATGAATCTTTACTGATCACCTTAGGAGCAGTTGGTATTTCAATGGCCAGTAAGAAAATCATAGGAGAACCACTGAGTACACCAGAGTCACTGAAGGGTACGGCTAAATTAGTAGTAGCTGTTGCAACCAGTAGTTACCTGGTTAATTATCTACAAGTAGATCTACCAATAAATCCATTTAAATCCACTTAAGTATGTATATGGCTAGTGCATTAGTAGGTGGAGCAATTCAGACGACTTTTGCTGCTATATCATTTGCAGGTGCAGGGTTCTTATTTAGTAAAATAAATTATAACGGATATGAGACAGAGATAAAGCGACATAACCACGCATTGAAAGCATTAACAAGAAGGAGTTATTTTATGAAAAAGAAATAAGGCGTAAGGACAAATTACAACAACTGAGGATGCAACTGAGTGATGCTAACAATGACAACCAGACTAATAAGGCATTAGACCTATTAAGCAGAATAAACACACTAGAGAATACATCTGATAAAATACCACAATTGAGTAACTTCTATACACCCTCTGAGGAAATGCAAAAGTATCAGTCTATCATTGTGGGAATAATTGGGTTAGGCATTGGGTTTCCGGTGGAAAGATTTTTTCTACGGTAATAACATGTCTGACCATGATCCCTGGTGTGATGGCTATTTAGCCCTTGATTGGAGAGGGGGGCACACTTGTATGAAATGTGGTCATATGGGGGAAGTGGCTTATGTCCAAGAGTATGACCCTGAAGCATATAGGAAAAAAAGAACACAAAAGAAATAAGTGGTTTGCTAAAAAATTATTCACTGTTGTTAATTATGATTTTATAGAACCATTAGTATATGACTTTATACAAGTGATTAATTTATTATCTGAAAGAAATCTTATAAGGAGAAATGTTAGGAAATATGGGTATTACATAATACGTCTGGCCAGCAGAAGGGGTATTGTATTATTAGGTCCAGTCAATAATATTAAGCAGAAGGTTTTTGACAATAACTTTTTCGGTCTTTATCAGGAGTTGGGATGGTCTGATGACTGTCAGTGTCCCTAATATCAGGAGTGGCTTACGGCAATATGATTATCTAGACATTTTCCATACTTATAGAACTTTTTATATTTCTGACAGGACAACGCTACTGAATCCAGGTAGTTGGAGATTGTTTGTCTTACTTCTTTAAAACTTTCACTTACTATCACCAGATATCCACTTTCTTCTGATAGGTACTTATGCCACTTTTTCTGCTTAGGTGATATGACGCCATTGCCATTGGGCTTCTTCATCTCCACTGCTAGACCATTGTAGTCCCTCACTGCTAGGGGGATTACTATATCAGGCTGACCACCAGTATAGCCCTTAGACCAAGCATCCCATCTTTTGCCTTTTGTAGTTTGGTACTCCCCCAGACCAGGTATCATTTTTACTTTACTGTAGTATAGCCTAACGAACTTGACAACATAGTGCAGGTCAGTCTCATTCAAGAGAATTTGTCTGTCCAATTGTGATGCCTTCCTGAGGGTTGGTAGGACTTCTGTAAAAACCCATGTCTTAAACCTCTGGGCGATTGGCAACTTACTAGAGAATATCAGTCTGTATAAGCCAGCTTTGTTAATATATCCCACCTGACGTCTCTGAGCTGTGTTTCCATTTTGGCAATGCAGGTTGCTTACATACCTTTTTTCATCCTGGGGAACTTTTTTAGCTATTGTAACCCTTGGGAATTTATACCCCAAAATGAGAGCGACTTCTGATCCCTTAAACCACATTAATGAATTATTGTGCATCATCGCTGAAATATATTTATCCTGAAATTTAGAAACAAGAATATGATCTTCAGACATAAACCTATGGTTAGGAATAATGCTTAAATATAAACACACCTATTTTCTAAAAATCCTATAGCTGTATTATGGGGAAATCTACTTTACTAGCTAAAGAAAAAATCCTATAAGAAATATGGAGAAATCTGCTCTGACCCTTAAAGAAAAAAATCCTATAAGAAATATGGGGAAATCTACTTTACTAGTTAAAGAAAAAAATCCTATAAGAAATATGGAGAAATCTGCTCTGACCCTTAAAGAAAAAAATCCTATAAGAAATATGGGGAAATCTACTTTACTAGTTAAAGAAAAAAAATCCTATAAGAAATATGGAGAAATCTGCTCTGACCCTTAAAGAAAAAAATCCTATAAGAAATATGGGGAAATCTACTTTACTAGTTAAAGAAAAAAATCCTATAAGAAATATGGAGAAATCTGCTCTGACCCTTAAAGAAAAAAATCCTATAAGAAATATGGGGAAATCTACTTTACTAGTTAAAGAAAAAAAATCCTGTAAGAAATATGGAGAAATCTGCTCTGACCCTTAAAGAAAAAAATCCTATAAGAAATATGGGGAAATCTACCTTACTAGTTAAAGAAAAAAATCCTATAAGAAATATGGAGAAATCTGCTGTCAGTAGAAAATCCGCACGGAGGTGTGATGACTGTGGGAAGGACTATACATCCATAAGTAAAAAGGCACACATGGCAACTAGGGGTCATAGGAAACGTACCGGTGTTCAGATAGAAGAACCAGAGACTAGAGGACGGCCAAAGAAGTATTTTACCAGAAAGGAAATAACTGCTTCCAGAGCAAAGTACCAAAAAGAGAAAATGTGGAAGTGTGATGTGTGTGATCATGAGACAATGCTGACGGGAAAATGGAATCACCTTGCTACTAAACACACCTGGCATAAGAGAAATTTAGACCAAGGTACTAAACTACCACCACCTAAGAGGAAGCCAACATCTTTAGCAAAGCAGAAGAAAAGTCCGGTACCAGGTAGTAAGCCAACTCCAGTAGTAGTGGGTAGGTCAGTGATGGTAGTACCACAGCAGACTGATAAACCAACTATAGTACCACGGACAAAGAAAAAGCCAGTCCCATTACCTGAGGAGTATATACCCAATGAGGAAGATTATAAAATGCTGCTTAAGGATGGAGCAGATGAAAGAATAGATGAGAACTACATAAATAAGTTAAGAAGTAAAAAATATCACCAACAGCCTATAGTAAAGCAGATGAATACAGCATTAAAAGGATTTACAAAATCCTATAGTATTAGTATAGTTGGTGATGGCCCTGTGATGCAGCTGTATAGAAGCAGGGATGGAGTGGAGAGGCAGATGATAGAGATGCTAGGCGATTTAGGTGGCTATAAGTTTGTTGAGACAGTTGCAGTTAGGTTTAAGAAGGGAGCTACAGAGGATAACATTATATATAGGAAGGGCTATTTTAATTGTGTTGCTAAGACAGTGATGAATGAAGAGGATGTGAAAATGGTATTGAAAACTTCTGGTGGAGAGATTATGCATAGGGTTGGTAACTGGATGAGAGGGTTCTGGCTGGACTGTGGATAGTTTAGTCAGTCACTATATCAACTTCGCCAAGTATAATCCATTAGATGGTGGGTCTTACATAATCCTACCAAAGGAATTACGCCATGCGATGAAAGGTCTTATTAACATCCAAAACAAAAAGGATAATGAAAGTTTTAGGTGGTGCCATATAAGACTGCTCAACCCACAGGATGAACACCCAGAGAGAGTAAAGGAGTGTGATAGGGCTATGGTGGGGAAGTTGGACTATAGTGGAGTGGAATTCCCAGTTACTGTGAAAAGCTATAGTAGGACAGAAAAGCAGAACAGTATCAACGTAAATGTCTTTGGGTATGCTGGTAAGAGGCCCTATCCTATATATCCGTCAAAACAGCATAATGACCTAGTGCTGAACCTATTACTGATAGAAAGTGGAGAAACACAACATGTATTTATAAAGGACTTTAATAGGTTTATGTTCAACCAGACTAAACATCAGCATAGAAAACACTTCTGTATGCACTGTCTCCAATGTTTTACTACTGAGGCCTGTCTTGGGAAGCATAAGGGGGTCTGTATGGTAGTGAATGGTACTCAGGGTATTACTATGCCAGAGAAGGGAAATAATACTGTAAAATTCAGAAACCACTATAAGCAGTTAGAAATGCCATTTGTTATTTATGCAGATTTTGAAGCATTGACAGTAAAAGTGGACAGCCGTAAGAAGTCTGATAAAGAATCATATACAGAGGAATATCAAAAACACATCAGCTGTGCATATGGCTATAAGGTAGTGTGTAGGTATGACAGTAAATTTAGTACGCCACTACAGGTGTACTGCAGCGAAGATGTTATTGAGAAATTTCTTGAAAAGATGGTCCAAGAAGCGGAGTGGTGTTCTAAGATAAAGGATGAAAATTTCAGTAAGGAGATGATATTTACTGATGCAGATAAGGTGGACTTCAATAAGGCTGAAAAGTGTCACATCTGTGGTGGAGGGTATAAGAAAGATGATATACGCATTAGGGACCACTGCCATATAACTGGGAAATATAAAGGTCGGCACATCAACTATGCAACCTTAACTTCAGAGTGCCAGAGCAAATACCAGTTATCTTCCACAATCTTAGGGGATATGACAGTCACTTTATAATGCAGCACATTGGTAAGTTGGTGCAAAAATATAAGATGAATATAAATGCAATCCCAAATAACATGGAAAAGTATATGGCCTTTATGTTGGGTAAACGGCTGGTGTTTTTGGATAGTTTCCAATACATGAGTACTGGTCTGGATAGGCCAGTAGGGAATCTACCTAAGGAGGCTTTCTACTACACCATGGAGGAATTTTCTGAACACTCCGACCTATTAAGGAGAAAAGGGGTTTATCCTTATGGCTACATGGATAGTGCTGATAGATTTGAAGAAACTGCTCTACCAGCTAAGGAGGAGTTCTACAGTGTGCTGAATGATGAGCATATAAGTGATGATAACTATACCCATGCTGGGAGGGTTTGGGACGAATTTGGTTTGGGGGCCATAGGGAACTACCATGACCTTTATCTGAAAAGCGATGTCCTACTGTTGGCTGATGTTTTTGAAAACTTCAGAAAAATGTGTATGCAGTATTATGGTCTGGATCTTTGCCACTACTTTACTAGCCCTGGTCTGAGTTGGGATGCCATGTTGAAAATGACTGGTGTGAATCTAGAGTTGATGACTGATATAGACATGTTCCAATTTATTGAGAGGGGTTTACTAGCCCTGATCTGAGTTTGGATGCCATGTTGAAAATGACTGGTGTGAATCTAGAGTTGATGACTGATATAGACATGTTCCAATTTATTGAGAGGGGTCTTAGAGGAGGTGTAAGTAGTATTATGCATAGACATGGGAAAGCTAATAACAAATACATGACTAAGGGGTATGATCCTACAGAGGAAAGTAAGTATCTTATGTATCTGGATGCTAATAATCTATATGGGTGTCAGATGAGGAGATTGATAAGTTTGAACTCTGGAAGAATAGGAAAATCTCTCCAAAGGGTGTGATGCTGGAGGTTGATCTAGAGTACCCAGAGGAATTACATGACAAACACAACAGCTTTCCACTGGCACCTGAGAAGATAAAAGTGACTGAGAGTATGCTGAGTGACTATTGTAAGAAATATCAGAAAAAGTTTAAAATAACTACTACTAGTGGCTGTGGAAAGCTGATACCCAACCTACTCAATAAGGAAAAATATGTTGTGCACTATAGGAACTTACAGTTGTATGGAAAACTAGGTCTGAAAATAACTAAGATACATAGGGTATTAGAGTTTGACCAGCGACCATGGCTGAAAGGGTACATCGACTATAATACCATCAAGAGAACCCAGGCAAAGAACGCTTTTGAAAAAGATTTCTTCAAACTAATGAACAACAGTGTCTTTGGGAAAACTATGGAAAATATTAGAAAGCGGGTAGATGTGAAACTGGTCACGGATAAGGATAAACTGGTGAACCAACTTATGGTTGGTAAGCCAACTTATGTGTCATCTAAGATATTTAGTGAAGATCTGGTAGCAGTCCATAGGAAGAAAGAAACTATCTGCCTGAATAGACCTGCCTATGTTGGAATGAGCATTTTAGACGTAAGTAAAACCCTGATATATAACTTTCACTACAGGTATATACAAGGTAAGTATGGTGATAGGGCTAAGTTACTATTTACTGATACTGATTCACTATGTTATGAAATAAAAAGAGATGATGCTTATGTGGACTTCTATAAAGATTATGAAAAATTTGATAACAGCGACTATAAGACTGACAGTCCATTTTACTTTGGGGAAAATAAAAAAGTAATAGGAAAGATGAAGGATGAGTGCAGTGGAAAACCTATGGTGGAATTTATTGGTCTGAGATCTAAAATGTACTCCTACACACTATATGATGGTGGTGGTAGTAAGAAGGCCAAAGGGGTGAAAAAAAGTGTTGTTAAGAAAAATATAAAACATGAGTGCTACAGAGGGGTATTAGAGGATAACACACAGTTGAAACATAAGATGAAAACTATCAGAAGTATAAAGCATGAACTAGAGATTAATAAAACATCACTATCCTGCTTTGATGACAAAGATATATTCTGACAGATGGTATAAGCAGTCTAGCATATGGACATAAAAATATTCCAAAGTAGAAAAAACTACTGAGGCTTAAAGAAATGTGAATATGGTATTTTATGGAGGAACATTTAGGGAAAATCTGAAGAAATTTTTAGTTGGACAGATTTCAGAGTATGTTGAGAGGCAGAAAATTATGGCGGAAGATTTTTCTGCAGACCGTTGGAGAAAAGGGTGTGAAATATACCAGTCGGAAAAATTTGAAGAGCTGGAGTATGTTGGAAGTTTATCACCGCGGTTGAGGATGGTGGAATTTTTAAGGAAGTTATTTTATTGATGACCTTAGAAAATTAATATAGAAAAAAGTGATACAGGCGAGGTGTCCTATTACGTCTTAGAAATTCCCACAAAAAACACTTATTACAGTAGTCTCGTTAATGACGTGTTTGAGGACTTGCTGATATGTTTACTTTTTCGTGAAATTCCTTGGAACTTGTCTCCGACGGATTTTATGCAAAAGTAAACATAGCAGCGAGTCCTGAGCGCGTCATTCACAAAACTACTTCGCTTCAACAATCGACGAAGTAATAATTGTCGATCAATTGTCGCCATGTGTTTATCAGTGCTTTAAAAATACGCGCGCTTTTTCGCGTGCTTTTGACGAATGAAAATTAGAGTCAAAAATCGATCGCAAAAGTCGATCGACAAAAGTCGACCGCGCGATAAAACGCACTGAATGGAAATCCATCTTTAGTGCCTCGGGAATCGTATACGTTAGTGTCTCGGGAAAGTATACGTTAATGTCCGGAGAATTTCATTCAAATCAAAGTTCGGTAAACTTTGATTATTTTTTTATTCGGCGGAAAATTTCGAATCTGTCAGCTCAGCTATTTGATAAAATGTCAGAATTTAATCCTGAGCATTTCGTTACAGCCCGATCAAGAGGTTTTTATTAAGTTGAGAAAGGATGACCTGATCTCATTAGGTAAACATTTTATTATATATATTATATATATATATACCCACAATTACTTATAATATACCCAATTCTCTCCTGGCATTACCACCTCATTATATATATATACAGAACTCGCGATCAAGCTCTCGGCAACGCCCTCCGAGCATTGCACTAGAATCGCAAGGTCGTGGGTTCAATTCCTGCCGGAAGGCCTGTGTAGTTGCATTTTTCGCAACTGGTCCCGGTTTGGTCTTAAAATGTATACATTCGAATTTTCCTTCACCCAAAATCCTCAGAACACGTTATGTAATCGAGTGAAATGCCCAATATTACTTATAATATACCCAATTATCTCCTGGCATTACCACCTCTATATATATACAGAACTCGCGATCAAGCTCTCGGCAACGCCCTCCGTGGCTCAGTGGTCAGAGCATTGCACTAGAATCGCAAGGTCGTGGGTTCAATTTCTGCCGGAAGGCCTGTGTAGTTGCATTTTTCGCAACTGGTCCCGGTTTGGTCTTAAAATGTATACATTCGAATTTTCCTTCACCCAAAATCCTCAGAACACGCTATGTAATCGAGTGAAATGCCCAATATTACTTATAATATACCCAATTATCTCCTGGCATTACCACCTCTATATATATACAGAACTCGCGATCAAGCTCTCGGCAACGCCCTCCGTGGCTCAGTGGTCAGAGCATTGCACTAGAATCGCAAGGTCGTGGGTTCAATTTCTGCCGGAAGGCCTGTGTAGTTGCATTTTTCGCAACTGGTCCCGGTTTGGTCTTAAAATGTATACATTCGAATTTTCCTTCACCCAAAATCCTCAGAACACGCTATGTAATCGAGTGAAATGCCCAATATTACTTATAATATACCCAATTCTCCCCTGGCATTACCACCTCTATATATATACAGAACTCGCGATCAAGCTCTCGGCAACGCCCTCCGTGGCTCAGTGGTCAGAGCATTGCACTAGAATCGCAAGGTCGTGGGTTCAATTCCTGCCGGAAGGCCTGTGTAGTTATATATATATATATATATATAGTTCAATCTACAGACACGTGTTTATACAATATATATATAATATATATTATATATATTATATTATATATATTATATTATATATATATATATTCTATATATACATATTCTATATATACATATATATATACATACATAATATATATATATATATATATATATATATATATATATATATATATATCTATATATATATTTTATATATATATATACATTTTATATATATATATATATATATATATATATATATATATATATATATTTATATATACATATATTTATATATACATATATTTATATATATATATATATATATATATATATATATATATATATATATATATATATATATATATATATATATATATATATATTTTATATATATATATATATATATATATATATATATATATATATATATATATATATATGTAATGTTTATGAGCGCCGTGTTGTATCGAGTATACAATCACGAGCCGAAGGCGAGTGATTATATATTCGATACAACACGGACGCGAATGTTGTAAACAGCTTAAAACACGCCGAGTCTTTGATGTTAATATGAGTCATATTTGTTCAGATTAATTCAGAAAAAGCTCAATTTCAATGTTTTAGAGCGGAGATAGTGACCTGATATACAACCACTAGTGGTTGTATATGTCGGATACAACCACGTGTGGTTTGTATCAGATATACAACCTCCTTCACGGTCATGATTTCTTTTGTGTTTTCTTCATGAATTATTAATGAGTGTTTTAAATATATATATATAACACAGTATTGTTATAATTATTTGCAACTATACCCATAAATTGTAGTTTTAAAAAAATGCGTGATCAATGAATTACATTCCAAGTGCCACGAGTCATATAATTTTTTAATAAAAGTAGCGTGCTGCGAAGGCAGTGTTGAAACAGCAATCGAAATATAGCAAGGTTAGATCATCTAAGGGTTTAATAGATATACTGCCGAAACAGTATAATTTTTGTTGTTTTTGTTGTACTGTTGTGGTAGGTCAAGAGGAATATTTAATAAAATCAAGGTAATAAGTATGTTACTTACCATGTTTCTACCGTGTGAACTTCGTCTACTACCAAGACTTCAGCTTTGTTCAGGTGTCCAGACTTTAGGCGCTGTCGCCATTTTTCAGACAACCAGTGCTCGGCACTACCAAACAGAACTTCGAACTCAGCAAGATTATTGTCACACGTCTCAAGATCTTCAAGCGAAGCCGCTTTGATGCCAGTCGCGTTCAGCCTTTGCACTTGCTGCTTTCTTATAAGCTCCAGTGGACTGACAAGTATTACTAACGTGGTCTTTCTTTCACCTGTTTTCATATACCAGAGTTCAGAAATAACTTTTGGAAGCAGTTGGTAAATTAGACGTTTCCCGTAGCCAGTTGGCAAGACAGCGAGAACGTCTTTTCTTCCAACAACCAAACTCTCTATAGAAACTTCCTGCTCTTGTTTCAAGCTTACTTGTGGGAAAAATTTAAGACCTGCTTCTAGAGCAGCTTTAAATGCACTTTTGTCCATGAAAATGACAAAAAAACACCAGTGAATATTAATAGAGACACCTTGACTGGAGAAATTCTGTGGCTTGGATATGCTTATTCCGTCAAAAACATTTCCGGCTCTCGTCTTCCAGCTGTAGTGTTTGTGTAAGCAGTCACGCTGACCAGCGGTGTACACGTGAGTACACGCCCGCAGTAAATGGGGTCAGCGGGAATAGGTATACGTTCTTTGGACATTCTTTTTGGAGCGGCCATACTGTTGATTAATAAATATATCTTATCATTGTATTACGCGTGTTTTTTCGAGTACATAACCGACTTTATATTGGCGACGAGGATTTATAATCGCATGTAAAGCAACACAATGGATCAACAAGATGGTATAGAGCCAGGACCATCGGGTGTAGCGGCTCAAAATATCCAAAATGAAGCTTCGACTCATGGTCCTCGAGATATTAAAATGCATGCCTTTGCTCCCGACGTCGATCCCGATGAGACAGGTCAACGATGGAAGAAATGGGAGAAGGAATTGACAACGAGGTTCAGGCACTTTCGCATTACCAATACACAGGATCGTGTAGATGCAATTAATATTTATGGAGGTGAACGAATACGGGAACTGATCGACACATTGCCAGATGTTCCTACACCAAGTATTGCTGAACCAAACGAATATGAGAAGATTATGGCAAAGCTCAACAATCATTTTACACCGATGGTAAACAAGGACAGTGCTCACAGTAAGCTCGACAAGATGCATCAAAGCGAAGGTGAGTTGGTAGCTCAATATTATGTACGATTGAGAAAGCAGGCTCTAAAATGCGAATTCGCCGACACAGACGATGCAATACGAAGCAAACTCTTACAAACTATGAGAGATAATAAATTGCACCGTGAAGCGATGGTAAAGAAATACACTCTTACAGACTTACTTAAGCATGCTTCGAACAAAGAGGACGTGGACCGACAAGCATCATCGATTGAGGAATCTCTAAATGTAAAAGAGACCAATCGGGTGTATGAAAAGAAACCACAGTACCGTGTAAATAAGGGTAGGGGTTTCAACAAAAAGCCAAACGGGGACAACAGCACAGCTTCCCGTACAAAAGGCCAAGTTTGTTTGTACTGTGGCAAAACTCACAACAGGCCCTGAACATCCTGTCCAGCATATGGGAAAGTGTGTCGCTCTTGTGAAAAGGTTGGTCATTTTGAACGCGTTTGTAGAAAGAAGGCGAAAGAGAGCCTCCATTCAAAAGCTAACCGCACCGAGAAGCAAAACGAGACACCCAGTTACAGCGACTCAGAATTCGTATTCCAAGTAAGCTCGAAGGATAATGAGCCACCTACAGTGGAAGTCAAAGTCAACGGCGTCAAAGGAAAGATGGAAGCCGACTCGTGCTCATCAGCAAACGTCATCGATGAAAGCAGGCTTAACAAGTTGCAAAACCGGTTAGTGGACAAAATAACATTAAAACCAACAGAAACAAAGTTGTTTGCATATCCGCAGGCGAAACCCGTACCACTTATCGGTTGTTTTAATGCCAAGATCGAAAGCCTCAGCACAGGAAAAGAAACCACTGCAGTTTTCCTGGTGGTGAAAGGAGCTACCAAATCCCGACCACTCTTAAGTTGGGAAACATGCAGTAAGTTGGGTACATTGCACATCACAAATATGACCCAAACCAAACCAATCCTGCCTGAAAAGCAACCTGTAAACAAAGCACCACGCTTAGGTCAAACAAGTGACCCCGTTGCAAGTAAACTAATGGAGGAGTATCCTGATGTGTTTACCGGCCTAGGAAAACACACAAAGATAAAAGCCAAGCTGATAGTGGATGAAAGTGTAACTCCTGTAATCCACAAGCAGCGCAAAATACCATACAACTTAGTGAAGAAAGCAAAGGAAGAGGAGCAACGATTGGAAGAGCTCGGGGTGATCAAAGAGGTCCCAGACAGTCAACCTACTACCTGGTGCACAAACCCAGTGATCGCACCAAAACCCCATAACCCCGAAGCAATACGCTACTGCTCGGACATGAGAATGCCAAATACCGCTATTAAACGACCAATTACTGAAGCAATGACGGTGGAAGATATCAAATTCAAGCTTGAAGGGGCTACTGTGTTTAGCGTCCTAGATATGAATGAAGGCTATCATCAGTTGGAGCTAGATGAGGACAGTAGACATCTTACAACATTTTACGGCACGTCGACCAAGTTGAGATATACAAGGCTTAATTACGGAACAATATCGGCACAGGATATATTCGACAAAGCCATATCAGATACCATCGAAGGTTTGGACGGTGTACTACACATCAAGGATGACTTCATCGTGTATGGCAAAGATAACAGGTCACATGATGAGACTTCGGGACATCTACTGCAAAGATTTAGAGAATGTGGTCTTACATTCAGCCCGAGGAAATGCAAGTTTTGCAAGCGGGAGATCAAATACTTTGGTTTTGTGTTCACCAAAGACGGGATCAAACCATCTCCAAGCAAAGTTCACGCGCTGAAGGAAATGGATCCACCAAAGAATGTCACTGAAGTCAGATCCCTACTCGGGATGGCCCAGTACTCATCTCGTTTCATCCCCAATTTCTCGGAGTTAACCATGCCACTCCGTAGTCTCACCCACCATGGAGCGAAATGGAAGTGGACAGAGACAGAGCAGAAAGCGTTCGAGCAGCTGAAGAGTGCCCTATCAAGTGATGCAGTGCTGACCTACTATGAGGTTGGTTTGGAGACGAAGCTACAAGTGGATGCTGGCCCATATGGTCTCGGTCTAATCCTACTGCAGAAGAAACAGCAGGGATGGCAGCCGGTGACATGTGCTGGCAAAAGCCTAACCGAGGTAGAGAAAAGATACTCCTAAACGGACAGGGAAGCCTTGGCCATCCAATGGGCGTGTGAAAAGTGCTACATGTACCTAATAGGAAGCCAGTGCACCATAGAAAGAGACCATCAACCGTTGTTACCGATCTTCAAGAATCCACACAGCAGACCCCCAATGAGAATCGGGCGATGGTTACTGTACCTTCAACAGTTCGATTTCGAGTTGAAATTCTGTCCAGGAAAGAGCAACCCAGCAGATTACCTCTCAAGGCACACGGTATCATTAAGCGAAGAAGATGAGAAGACTGCAAATGCCAGGGACTTGGTGATTCACAGTATCATCCAAGATACAATGCCAAGTGCAATCTGACATGAAGAAATCGTGAAGGAAACCCACAACGACAGAGAGTTAAGAAAACTGGCCCAGCACATACAATCAAGCCACCATAGAGCAGGTAGAACCGAAAAAGATTTAAAGCAGTACTCCCAAGTTTTTCAAGAGCTGAGTTACATCGACAGCTGGTAATGCGAGGAAGTCAGATAGTTATCCCAAAGAGTCTACGCAACTGAGTGGTTGATCTCTGCCATGAAGGGCACCTCTGAATCGTAAAGACGAAACAGCTACTCAGATCAAAGGTGTGGTTCCCCGGAATAGACAAGCTCATAGAGAGAAAGATCGCTAGCTGCCTAGCTTGCCAGGTTTGTGTCAATACGTTGAAGCGAGAACCGTTACAAATGTCTCCCACGCCTAACGGACCATGGTTACAAACGTCAGCAGACTTCTGTGGCCGTTCCCGACAGGGGAAATGGCTCTGGTAGTTCTAGATGCCTACTCAAAGTACCCAGAAGTGGATCTGTTATCCAGCACATCAGCCGTAGCTACTTTACCTGCATTAGAACGAATCTTCTCAATACACGGAATACCAGAAGTCATGAAAACGGACAGTGGTCCACCCTTCAACAGCCAGAATTTCAAAGATTTTGCGGAGGAGAAAGGATTCATTCACCAGAAAATAACCCCACTTTCGCCCGAAGCGAACGGTCATGTGGAAAATTTCATGAAGAACCTTGGCAAAGTGGCAAAGACCGCAAAAGCAGAGGGAAAAGACTGGAAGAAAGAATTATATGTATTCTTGGGAAACTACCGAGCAACGCCCCACCCTTCCACCGGGAAAAGCCCCCATCGTCTGCTGATGAACAGAGACGTGAATATGAAACTCCCATCATCCACCAACAACGTACCAGACAGCGAAGTAGTTCAACGAGACCAGGAAGCCAAGGCGAAGATGAAGGCGTATGCGGACAAAGCAAGAGGTACACAGCCACCTAATTTCAAAGTTGGAGAAGCAGTTCTGGTTAAACAGAAAAGGAACAACAAAGCAAGTTCAGCATTTGAACCGACCCGATACACTATTGAAAGCATTAATGGATCCATGATATTGGTGAGAAGGGCGACAGACAAAAGATTAGTTACTCGGAACAGTTCCTTCTTCAAACGAATGGGAAAACCTCCAGAGAGTCCATCACGGGAACAGTTAGACCTCTTATCTGATGATGAGGAACCACCAAAGGGAAATTCCAACCCCTTACTGATGATAACCGAGAGGAACCGAATCAAATACCATCTATCATACCAGATAACCCGCCTGTACAAACGAACCTGGAACCACCAAGTGTTCAGTCAAGATCCGGACAACAGATCAGGAGACCCACATGGATGAAGGACTATGAACGATAAGTTTAACCGTTTAAGATTTCATTATTTAAAATAAGTATATCACGTAGAACTTTAAGAACGAACAGGACTCAAAGTAGTTATTGTTGATATTTATACTTGTCACATTATGATGCCATCCAAAGTAAGGGAGGAGTGTAGTGTTTATGTGTAAGCAGTCACGCTGACCAGCGGTGTACACATGAGTACACGTCCGCAGTAAATGGAGTCAGCGGGAATAGGTATACGTTCTTTGGACGTTCTTTTTGGAGCGGCCATACTGTTGATTAATAAATATATCTTATCATTGTATTACGCGTGTTTTTCGAGTACATAACCGACTTTATACCAGCCAATCAGCGTTTCGTCCAGATTCTGGACGAAGAACACGGGTCTATGAATAGTTTTGTGTCAGGCCCTTTTTCTCTCCATTCTCCACCCCAGTCCCCAGGAGAAAAAGAAGGGCCTGATACTCAGGCTAAATGCAGATGTGAAGGATGATTTAAAACAGAAAGTTCTGTCAGGAGACTGACTTTGGTTCCTGGTTTGTTTAACTGACTTTGGTTCCTGGTTGCCATTATTCTGCTGTGCCAAGATAATTTTTAACTGACTTTGTTTCCTGATTATCATTATTCTGCTCTGCCAAGATAAGTTTGAACTGATTTTGCTTCCTGCCGGCTACCATTATTCAGCTCTACCAAGATGAGTTAGAACTGATTTTGCTTCCTGATTACCATTATTCTGTTCTCCCAAGATGATTTTGAACTGAAATTGCCTCCTGACTACCATTATTCTGCTCTTCCAGTATGCCAAGATTATTTTGAAGTGATTTTGCTTCTGGTTACTATTATTCACTCATGGTAAAGAACTTTTTATGGATCGCTCATCGTAGTAAGTGCCAATGCACTTAGCTACTCTGCTGCAGAAGAATGGTTTACAAGTTTACTTCCTTTGGCATTTGATGTCTTCAAGTGGGTGCCTAATTAATTAGTTTTTTGGTCTTGTACAAAAACACTAATTGGTCAAGTATCTGCCTTGAATAATACCTTTCATATGAACTTGTACTTGTACAGGTAAGAAGCAGGTACAGGTAAGTTATGAACCTATTTTACAAGTTCTTACATTACAAATAGAGCATTCTGGTATTTGCCAGTGTAAAATTCTAATGAGAGTATGAGACTACTGGGATAGTTTTAATGACTTTATAGACCACTTTCATAATGGCCGATGCTTTAAATATTCTTTTATGTGCATCTAAATGAGCCTTCTTGTCGTCGTTATCAAGCAAAGATTCTTTTGAATTGCAGACACATGAACGAGGCTAGAAAGGCTTATTAAAATGCACATAAAAGAATATTCAGATTAGTCGCTATTATGAAAGTGGTCTATGATGATGCAGAAATACATGTTCTACTGTATATGTACATTAGGTTGTTATAATTTAGGTTGTTCCTAAATTATTTTGCCATTATAAATCGGACACTGTTTCTGATACTGATACATACACTTAGATATACACAAAATTTTACTTTATTTGGTTACTTCAATGTACACCATATTATTTAATACATAATACATTAATACAGTAGGTACAGTATATGTTGAGATGGGATTAGTTCTTCTTTGTTCTTGGAGATGCACTGAATCATCTTTGTCAAAAGGAGTATTGCATTGTTTCCTGAAGAAAAGAAAAAGTCAACAGTGTATTTAAGGCATCTTAAGGCACTCAAGTCTTTGAGCAGTTAGTTTAAGTTCTAATGTGTAAGTAAAGCTATGGTTCTAATTAATAATAAAGAATTGTTATCTAGAGCAAAAATAAATAAAACCATAATTAAATGCACAGAAATAGCAAGAACTTCAAAGTTTGTCAAGATGTTTCATCTTTGGGCAGTGGCTGTCAAGATTTTGAAGTCTTTCGGCAGCTAGTTCAAGCTTTACTGTGTAATGAAGTCATAGTTATAATAATATATACTGTAATAATAAAGAACTCAAAGAGTAAAAATAAAACCATAATTAAATGCACAGTAATAGCAAGAACTTCAAAGTTGTCAAGTTTCGTCTTTGGGCAGCGGCTGTCAAGATTTTGAGTCTTTCGGCAGCTAGTTCAATTCAAGCTTTACTGTGTATGTAACTATTGTAAAATCATATAATATAATGATATTCACACTTCATTAATTTCGATAAATATCAAACCCACAATTTATTGCACAGAAATAGCACGAACCTCAAAGAAAATTTGGTAGAAAAAATGTTTAACATCTTTGTGCAGGTAATAAAATGGTGAGAATACGGTTATCTTATGAAAGTGTATATGGGCTTTTAATAACATACACAAACAAATACAATACTGTAACTTATTAGGTGGAGACTACATGTACGGACAGTATTGCAATCGTATAAAAAATAATTATTCAGATTTAAGTTAATATGTAGTTTTTATAAATAAATGCTTGAAATGCTGCGTGGAGACAGACCGTAAGCGTTTGTCAGTTGTGGTTATGCTTTATATATATTTTTAAATACTCGAATATAAAAAATTCAATCTGTATTTATTAAATGGGATAGAGACTTGATACACGCAACCAAGTAAATATTGCTTACCTTGAAGAAATGACGACTTTCTTCAAATCATTCGTAGTTTAGCAAGCACGATGTCAAAAACCACAATCACCTCGGATGAAATGTAAATCTCTGCTCTATCGCTCCTTGGGTACTTAGTAGCGCCATCTTGAAATCGGAAAAAATGTCGCGAGCAGGCAAAAACGGCGATGCGGCCGCGCTCTTGAAGCCGAGGAATTACCGGGTGGAGGAAAAATTGGACCCAGACATTAACTGACCTGAGCGATTAAGGTTAATTTTCGCTCTTAAGTCATACATGTAGTTATGTAACATAGATGTTGTGAACTGTCGAAGCTTTTTATGAAGGAAATGTAGTGGAAATTGCTTATTTGCATAACATATTTTAATTCGGAGAACTGTCCATTGACGTTTGAGAGAGACCTTTCAACTTCGTGTTTATAAGTTACTTGCAAACGCTTTTTTAATACTGTTCTTTTGTTATTTTGCTATAGGAGTCGATATCATGAGTGAAAATTGTGAACCAGTGATAACGGAAAGATTATTTTGACTTCACTTTACAAACAGGAGAAAAGAGTACAGTTCGTTCTATCTGCTTCTCTCCACCGAAAAGGAAGATTATTGCTGAGGCTGAAGAGAAGTCATCGCCAGTTAAAATTAAGAGATTTGTGCATGACAAAAAAGAGGGTTCAACTGATATATTATTAATCAGTGACAACGTTCTTGTTGACAAATTAAACCCTGCAGATGTATCCTTTGCAAGAGAAGAGTTGGTTTCTTCAAATCTCAACCTATCTACTCTCAATATGGTTTCACCACAGGCAATCAATAAAAGCAAAAGTCATAAACATCCAGCCAGAAGCAAACGTCAACATGCCTGGTGGTGTCTTGAAAAAAGTCGAAGCACTATTAATTGATCCACATGGGTTATTTAAGATTGTGCTTTGGGAAGAAGATATTAAGAAAGTGAAAGAGGGTGGAACGTACGAGTTCAGAAATTTAAGAGTTAAGAGGAACAAGTTTAACAACGAAGTTTATGTGAATCCAGCAAAACATCATTCTGACATCACTGAATGTGACGCTTTTGAGGAAGTGTTGGTGGCATCAGAGAATATCCCAGATGAATTTCAAGTATGTGATATTAAAGGAGAAGTCGTTGGAATCAGTGATACTCAGCTCCAATTTTGGTGTGTCAAATGTAACAGACGTATCAAAAGCCAACAAACCCAATTGATTGTTATCTGCGGTGATCCTCCCTCTCCCCCTCCCCCTCCCCCTCCTACTTTGAACTTTTACCTAGCTTTCCTCGTTACAAGCCTATTTGGGATGTCAACACAGTTTTTGATTATTTAAGAAAACAGCCAGTTGTTTCTGAGCTCTCCCTTAAAAAGCTATCTGTAAGATTGACTTTCCTACTACTTGTCCTCAGTGGGCAATGCTGTCAAACTATTCATCTTTTGTCTCTGGACAACATGGTACTTTGTGACCAAAAATGTGAATTCTATGTGATGGATAAAGTAAAACAATCACGTGTTGGACATCATGTTGCCCCAATTGTTTTTCAACATTACCCAACAGAACTAGCCCTGTATGTTGTAACTCATCTCAAGGGATATATTGAACGGACAAAGGATATACGTAACATTGATTGTAAAAACCTCTTAATTAGTTTTGTTAAACCACATAAGGCTGTATCTCGGGAAACAATCTTTCGTTGGTGCAAGTCCTTTTATAGATTGAAAACATCCTTTACAGTAATTGCATTGTGTTTGTTTGCTTTCTACAGCATGTCTTCATTACTTAAAACGCACACACGATAACTGGGAGTGTGGATAATCTTGCCGTGGTGTCCAGTGTTGGAGATGAACATCTCCCGAAAGCTACAAAGACGAAGACGAAGACAAAGCAAGCAGGTGAAATATATATTATAGTTATAAATTAAAAGACTTAGATACATCTAGTCCACTATCAAGACTACATATTCCCAACAAAGAATCGCTATGAAAGCGCGAAAGATAAAGCAAAGACAAAGAACGGACAAAGAAGCCCGAGTCAAAGTATCCAAGGATATCAGTTTCCGAGGGTGGTGTAGTTACCAAATAAGCGTTTGCCTGCCTCCAAAATTTGTTTGACGAACAGCGATCGATTGACGATTCCAGACCGGCGATGTGGTGAGCCCATCGAAAAGAAACGAAACATGCAAGACAAAAAGTAAAACATTAAATACAAAATAACGCACAGAGCCACAATGCCAAATAAACGAAAAACCCAAATACTACCGACTACGGAGCTGAATATCAACATGATACCCCGACGGGATAGCAAAAGTAACAAACCGATAATCACGCATGGCTAACATCTCTGATAAAGTAATCAGATTTGCATATTTAAACGAATTGTGTATTACATAAGGATTCACTAAACGCGATAAATCAACTACCTTGCAGGCGTTTCTTTTTTCAACAACTTATAAGGGATTACAACAATAAGGCACTGTAGCGTATTCTGTTACGCAATTACAGAGTGAATTAAATCATTGATAGCCTTGATTACAAAATCTGAACTTTTTAAAGCACTAGCATTGTTTCTTAAATAACAACGCTGAAGGGATTACAACAATAAGGCACTATGACCGTATTCTGTTACGCTATTTATAGAGTGACTTAAATCATTGATAGCCTTAAGTACAAAATCTGAACTTTTTAAAGCACTAACAAAGTTTTAAATAACAACGCTGCGGTTCACAACAAAAGGAAATTCGTAACTACAGTCAAGCAATTAACGACAAGTTGTTAGAACGATAAATTCGTAAATCACGTACTTTTTATACAAAAACAATTTACCACATGTAACAAATATCCGTACTGCAATAGTCGTACTATAATAATCTCCGATAGGAGAAAGAATTACAATTTTAAGCTCAGCTTTTTTAACGGAGAGGACCGAGACAAAGGTCCAACACAGAATTCACAAAACAGCTCTAAGCCAGGAACTAGCGAATTCAGCGGTACAGTGATAGGGAGAGAAACAAGCTGTTGAGTAGAGCTTGCGACGCCTGGTCGTCTTGAAGGGCATGTTTCCCAATAGTGACCATACCTGCCACATGAATGACTTGGTCCGATGAAAGGACGGCATGGCCTGAATAACAGAGAGCCCGTACACTGAGAAAACGGAGCGGGGAAATGAGAATCAGACATCGAGTGAGAGAACCAACCGGCACAGGCGCCGATAAAGAAGTACAAACAAAGTTATATATTCTTTCTCTTCTGAACACGTGCTACGAAAACGGACTTCATACACTTTTATAAATATGCTTCTCGTCGTCTGAGTCAGAGGCTTTCACTTCTCTTATACTAATTAAGAAAATCCCAACCAAACTAATCGGCGAGAATAATAAGGTTAGAAGTTTGTCAACTAACAACATACCTTCTTCCAAAAACTCTTAGGCACTGTCAAACTTAGAACTCGTCAAAGCTTTAAAGGCGGACTCCAAAAAGCCTCTTTCAAATCGGATTGATGACTGGATTGTTCCCGATTTCCTTCATGCTTGAACACATGCTTTGACTCCGATTTAAACTGCTTAGCGAGTAGGGCTAACTTGTTTAAATAAGAAATTCGTGACGTTTGCCAGAGCATCAGGAACGGACCGAGGAATCTCGTCGACATCATCCTGGCGTCGATTCTGGTCGCATCTGAAACATCTGCTGTAGTACTCATCGAGGAAGTTTGATGACCAACACACTATTAACCGAGTGACTTCTTCAGCATGGCACCGCTCTTTATACAATCGTTCTACCGACGCAGCATCCTCTTGGGAAAACAGCTAAGTGCCATAATGAATACACTTTCCTACTTCACTGCTTGCCGTAGGAAAGTATTTATTAACTGGATTAAGAGTTTGAACCAGTTTCAAAGTCTGATTGATGGATGTGCACCAATTTCAAAGCCAGTTATCTTGCTGCTAGATAATCTCAACTTATACCACTGAAATAGAAGACATCACCACCTATTCAAGGTGCTTGATACGAGTAAGACTTAATACGAGTAAATCTACTGGCCCTGACGGATTACCTGCCCGCATTATTAGCGAGTTTGAGCAAGACAACGAAGTACGAAGACGAAGACGTACTTGGCAGGTTTTCAACGTCTGCGCATTATTCTGCGCATTATTCTGCGCATAGTGAGCTTGGGGCCAGCGGTTGTTGTTCAACGTCTTCGTTGTGCGGCCTTCGTTGAGAACGAAGATTTTGACAAAGTTCGTTGTGGCGAGAACGAAGTCCTGGAAGGTAAGATATCTTTATTTGTGTACATTATTTTTGATAATTTTCAAATCAATGATTGCGACCTGGCACAAGATGGTCTAACTGTCATTTAATAAATTGTTTTGAAACTTTATACAATGAATATTTTGAGTTGTAATGTGCGTGTTCTTGCAGCTTGCATGTTTTTAATAATTTGGCTATGTTGTATTGTCGCTGTATAAATTAAAACGAATTTTTCTTTCATGCTTTTGTGATATAAGATATATGATCAAAAAATATATTACACCATTTTACCAGAAGATATCTTTGTTAAATGTAGTTCGAAGTGTTTATAAACTCAGATCAAACTATTATTAATAGATATAATCGTTTGAGGTTAAGGTTTGATTTGACAAACAAGGTTACACTTATGTAGCAATACATACTGGGCACCTCACTCGATTACATAGCATGTTCTAGGGATTATTGGTGAAGGAAAATTCGAGTGTAGAATATATACATTTTAAGACCAAACCGGGACCAGTTGCAAAAAATGCAACCACACAGGCCCTCCGGCAGGAACCGAACCCACGACCCTGCGATTCTAGCGCAATGCTCTGACCACCGTGGTTGCATTTTTCGCAACTGGTCCCGCTTTGGTCTTAAAATGTATATATTCTACACTCGAATTTTCCTTCACCAATAATCCCTAGAATACACTTATATGTAACCTTTTATAACTTAGTGTAATAGTAAACAATCCCTCGAGCTTTACGATATTCCTGAACTAAATAAACTAAAAGGTATAAGAGGGAAAGAGAAAATACTCGATAATTGAGGACAACATGTCTTAAAAATTACATGGCACCTACCTATGGGACCAAAAAGGTTTGCAATTAATCCATTTGCAGCTACCACACTCTGAAATTTAATAGCATGAACTCTTTTATGGCCATTGTATACAACGTTTTGATTTTTGTTTGGACGACAGATTGGACGAACTGTCCCATCCACAAAACCCCAGCAATTCTCTAGTGCTCCTCCATTTTCATGGACAGCATCGGCATATCTCTTGAGCTTATTTGGCTGTAGCCACTCTTGGTCAAACGACTGGAGTAGATAACCATGATGAAGACTTATAATGTCTACCATTTCATTGAAAATATAGCAGAGCTCTGACACAGATCTTCCAAAACAAGGAACCAGATCATAGTACCTGTTTGGATAGGCAAATCTTTGCAGCAGGACACATAAACCTTCAATCATAGGTGATACGGTTCTGTTAGCACAAACTATCTTCTGAGGAATTTGCAATGCATTTGCTAAGCGGTAAATATCGTCTTTTTCAAAGCGAAATCTCGCCAAACATTCATCTGAAGTCAGATTGTTTAAATCAAATTTGGGGTAATGCTTGTACGGAATACAAATGCTGTTGGAGATGTTTAAACCGTGAAGAAGCATGACATCTTCCTCCGCTAAAACATCTTCAGCAAACATTACTAAAAGAAAGTTTTCGTAGTCCGCTCTGCTCATGTTTATGTTTCACGTACGTCGCCACCAGCCATAAACACAGCTTAATACAAATTTCCCGCGGTACAAAGACCTACGACGACAACGGCTATCCCCAGTCCATCGCGGCCAAAATACGTCCTCGTCTTCGTACTTCGTTGTCTTGCTCAAACTCGCTATTGTTGAATGTTCAGACGTCATTTATACTACCGTCCGTGATCTTTGTAATCTCTTTTTGTCATCTGGAAAATATTTTACTGAATGCAAGGACGCTAATTTATTTCCGATTTTTAAAAAGGTGAAGAAAATTCTATTTCCTAATTATCGGGGTATCTCCCTTCTATCTATTTTATCCAAAGTACTAGAAACATGTGTTGCTCGTAGATTGGTCGATTTTATGTTGGATCATTTGTTCTCGCTCCAGCAGTTACCATAAAGGGCTGTCATGTACCACCCAAATTATTTCTGTGCTTCATGATATTGGTAAAGCTCTTGATGGTGGCGCTGAAATTGACGTCATTTACTTAGATTTCACTCGAGCTTTCGACTCTGTTTGCCATTTCCATCTTTTACGTAAGCTTCAAGTTTTTGGCATTTCTGGTACCTTGCTTAGTTGGATCTTACTCGACATTTCCGATTTCTAACTATTCTCTAGTACCAAAACTCGTAGAGGATGCCTTGGTTTAGATTTTTGTCTTATACCAGCACGGACCTGCACTTTGATTCTTACTTTGTCCGTATTTGTCCTCTTTGGAATTCATTACCAATTGCAATCCGTTCTTCTTCATCTATTGTTCGTGGTTTGCTTGTACCAGACCTCTCTAATATCAGTCATTTATTTGAATGTTGTAAAGAAACTGCAGAGGAAGGACAACATCCACAGAAAGTAGTGGCCAAGGATACTTTCATAGGTGATTATACTGCATACATTCCTGTTCTTCTGTTTATTTTTGTATACTATAGTCTGAAATTCGATATTTCCTTTATTACTGCAAATCTTCTTGCTTTCTAATCCCCCCTTATAATAAGCCTTCGTCTTGCCCCTCATAACATATCTAATCTTGATGAATTACAATTATGTGAACGTTATGCGAACAGTTTTATTCCGACAGCGACTCTCCAATTTAACAAACTCTAGTCTAATAGTCGTCATAACATACTGTTTAATAAATGAGCAGGAGTGTTTTATCAGATATAAAGACACGAGGGGAAGCCGAGTGTTTTTATATCTGATAACACGATTTGCGCATTTATTGAACGGCTTCAACCACTTGGTGAGTTCATTTACGTAGTAAGTTTGAAAAATAACGTTGTTTAAGCCGAGAAAATCAAAGCTAAAGTTTATGTAAATCAGGAGGTATCTTTATCACATATAAAGACACTGATTAAACTTTTGAATATATATATATATATTTTTTACTGTTTCTAACATTGATCCATATATATATATATATATATATATATATATATATGGATCGATGTTAGAAACAGTAAAGTTCATAACTATAAACGTTTAAGAACTGAAACATAATACTTTGTTGTATTTTATACTCCCAGTCATTTTCAGGGGGGGGGCATCGCTTGTTTTTTAGATTTTCAACGGATCATCGAAGGTTATTTTATTTGTCGAGTGAATTATTTACCACCACACCCCTTCATAAATCATGACCATCCCTGAAAACGAGACATTGCCAGAGTAGAGTACAATTTTAAAGGGAGAAGGACACATGAATGGTAGTGTAAATAAACCGTATTAAAGGAAAGCATAAAAATATATAAAATATGCATAGTAACTTCGATATTGTATAAAAATTTCATTTTACTCAAAGGGAAGCAAAAATGCGTAGAAGCTAAAAGGTGTAGAAGCTCTTTTCAACAGAAAAACAACAAAACGTTTTCGATACGTTCCATCCACGAATGTCCCAGTCTTCGCGCGGCCTGGACTCAGTCCTTCGCGGCCTAGGCTTTAGTTCTCGCGCGGCTAAAATAAAACTAAAGTCAGTAAAAATGGAAATAGTCAACACGTTCAAAACACCCCCGCCCGTGGCGTGAACCCGGGGGAACATTACTCTTCTTCATTGTGTGCTTCCAGTAAGGCCAACTTCCCAATCGGACGTGTGAAAGTTCCCGACTTGGTCACGACTTTCGCAGATCGCACAAGACCATCCGCACTGGCTATCGGCGCTACAACTCGTCCAAGTCGCCAATGACCCCTCGGTGCGTTGTTGTCCACAATCAAAACGAGATCTCCTCTGCGAATATCGCGCTGTATCGTGCGCCACTTACTGCGTTCAGTCAGGTGCGGGACGTACTCCTGCCTCCAGCAACGCCAGAACTGCTCCGCCGGAAACTGACTATGACGCCATCGACGACGTAGGCTCATATCTCATTCAACAAACTCACCCGGTGTGAGGTTTGCGCTCGCACGTCCGTGAAGAAAGTGGTTGGGAGTGAGAGCACTGACATCAGTCGGCGAAGTACCACTCCCACCATACACGAGCGGACGGGGAATTCAGAAGACTCGACTTCGGCGATCACAGTAAGAAAGACTTCATCAACGCGTAGGACTCCATCTATTAGTTGTGGGTCGAGACTAGCAATGCGACTGGTGCGTGGAACAGGACGTCCTTTGGACAATGATTCCACCTCGACTGGGAAACGATCCTGTTGCGCCCACTTGATTCAGTTGCTTCCTTCAATTGGAGTAGGCAGCGGGATCTAGAAGCTCTCTCACTGACACCTGCACTCTCAATACCTTTTCCTTCAACTCAATTTCTGCTGTTCAAGGTGCAGACAAGGGTACATCGTCAACTGGCCATTCTGACATGTCGGACTTCAAGAACTCTGGCCCTTTGATCCACCACGATTCTGAGTAAAGATCGCTGGCTGCAGCCCCCCTAGTCGCGATGTCTGCTACGTTCAACTTCGTCCGCACGTGATGCCATTGCTCAGGATCACCCTCTGATATCACCTCGGCAACTCTGTTGGCAACAAACGGGCGAAAATTACGTGACTCTCCATGGATCCACCAAAGTGCTGTTGTTGAATCTGACAAGTACGTAACACTACGCATATTCAAATGCAGCTGCTCGCGGATCGTCGTCGCGAGGCGTACGGCCAATTGACAACCCATTAATTCTCCCCGTGGGATTGATATTGTCTTCAGATGCATGAGACGAGTCTTTGCCATAAGCAGATGACACAATGTTTCTCTGTCAGTCGACGTAGCACGCATGTAAGCGGTGGCTGCACATGCGTCTTTGGAGGCATCACAGAAAAGCACAAGCTCCTTTGACCGTGTCTTCGAGGGCAGACTAGGTGTAACGCGGAACTGCGAAGGACTTCAGTGTAGCTATTTCCTCCTCCCACTTTGTCCATTCAGCTGCAAGGTCGGCTGGCAAAGGTGTATCCCAGTCTAGGCCTTGGGGCCACGTGCATTGCAGCATGATCTTTCCTCGCACAGTGAACGGGCTCGACCATCCAAGTGGGTCGTACAAGCCTGCTAGTCTAGCAAGAATACCACGTTTCGTGCGTTGTGCTGGTGGACGGTCAATATGAGAAAATGCAAATCCAAGAGTGTCTGATTGCGCATCCCATCTGACACCAAGGGCTCGTCCAGGCGACAACTCTCCCAGCTCTAGGGTTTCATTCGGAACAGCTCGTTCAGCTTCCGGTATTGTTGATAACACTTCAGGTGATGAGGAAAGCCACTTACGCATTGGAAACCCTCCTTTGGCCATAAGGTCTGTTAGATCTTTACGCAAAGTCACCGCTTCCGGTTCACTGGCACAGGAAGTGTAAAGTCGTCCACGAAAATATCACGTTTTACCACTGCAGCTGCTTCTGGCCACTGCTCCTTGTTGTCTTCCGTCGTACGTATCACGGCAAAGTTTGCTTCGCACGGTGATGACTTGTCTCCAACACCAAACAGTTCATCTCGTACACATCTGGCAGTCTCGTCCGATCCATATCACGCCATAAATACCGGTGATACCTGCAGTCTTCCGGTCTCAAACGAACGTGACAGAACATGTCAGAAACGTCACCCACGAGTGCAACCGGTCTCTCGCGAAACCACAACAAGATACCTGGAAGATCGTTGTGAAGACTAGGCCCTGCTTCAAGGCAGTCGTTGAGGCACACACCACCATGCTTTGCAGCGGAATTGAAGACAACTCTTGGCAACGGCTTGTGTGAGCTGATCACAGGGTGGTGTGGCAGCAACCATTGTTCCCCGTTTATGGCACATTCCTCTGGCGACAATTTACGTGCAAATCCTTTCTCTAAATATGCATTCATAGCCTTGCAGTAACCCTCTCCTAGTTTAGGGTCTTTCTGCAAACGGCGTTCCACTGACTCCAAACGGTTCAAGGCTGTATCGTAGTTGTTTGGTAATGGTGGTCTGTCAGTTTTCCACAGAAGCCCAAGTCCATGACCTGATTCTGCCTGGTGACATGTCTGACTCAGTACATTGACCGCTCTCTGTTCGCTGTGTGTATACGATGGAGCTGTCTCGCCACGAACTCCGAAGATGTCTATTTCCCACAACTTGCGTAGCTGGTGGTTGGCACCTGCACGCGTAGTATTCGCTCTCTCGGACCACCGGCAGTTGGGATTGGACCGGCGATCACCCAACCCAAAGGCGTCAACTCAGCGTACAGCTCTGTATGTCCCCCACGTCTGACCTCCAACGGTGCCATCAAGGCTCCAGCATCTAATCCAAGCAACACGTCCACCGTCATCTCACCTACTGACTCGACTGAAACATCACACAGATGTTCATACTGTTGCTTAATCTTCGACTAGTTAATAGCCTGCATAGGGGCGTAAATGTTCCTAATAGTCCATGCGCATACATTCTCTTTAGTTACTGATGGTGCAAAAGGCAGGTGCACGTGCTGACTTAACAGTTGTATGAATCTCCCCAACGGCCTCAACAGCGAGGTTTTGTTTTGAACCTTGAATACCTAGTTGATTTGCAAACCCGGTTCGGATTAACGTCGTTTCGCTCCCAGAGTCTAAGAGTACGGCCCCCATAACCACTTGCCCAGAGTCACTAACAAACGGGACAACGACGGTTTTTAGTGCAACTTTGCTAGCGCTCACCACGTTTACTTGCGCTTTACCACAGCGGACCTTACTTTCATGCTCGTCAACAAGAGGAACCTTAGGCGCAACGTGAAGCAGCTGATGATGACCTTTCTCACAGGAATCGACCCCGCACATGGAAGTCTTAGTACACTGGCCTCGCTGATGACCACGTCTTAAGCAGCCAAAGCAGACCCTTTTAGACTTAACTATGTACAAGCGCTTATTGACATCTGCGGCTAAAAATGTTGGACATTCTGGTTCTGCATGCTTGACATCATCGCATAAAGCACATTTTCTAGGCATTTTATCAAAAGATGTCAGCATCGTTTGGCACCTTTGCTGAAATTGTGACTGAAATTGCTTTATTAAAGTTACCCCTCGGTGGATTTATCGGCTGTTCACTATAGCGCTCGTGCTTATGTTTGTGTTATATGTTTTCACTCATGCCTGGGCCCATTCAGCTAAACCCTTTACATCTTCAGACACCTGTTTGCGCTCTATTTGCCGCACCCATTCATCTTTCTCACTGGTGGGTAGCTTGCGAACTAATTACGTGCAAAGAGGAATGCTGCGTACCTCATGACTGTAATCTGGGCGGTCTAAAGCAAACACTGCAGCCTGTAGCGCGTCGGCGAACCGTTCAAATCCTTATGGTCTTTTTCCTTAATATTCGGACAATTGGTTATGCGGCGCAAATGAGCATCAGTTAGCAATTTAACCGCCTTCTCATAGTCCCCAGACTCCCCGATCAAACATGAAATCGCTGCCCTGACTTTATCATTAACAGAATTATTTAGATGAGCCAACTTAATTGAACCTGATTGAGACTTGTTTTGATCAACAAGTGAGCTAAATATACCCCAGAAATATGACCACTTATCAGGATTTCCATCAAAGGTCGGGACTTTGTACACTGGTGTACCGGAAGACTTTGTACACTGGTTGAATGTTCCTGATTACCCACGGACTCAGCTTTGCTTGTCTCAAGAAGATAGTCAGACATGTCACCTAGGCATTCGGTTACATCGAACTCTACCTCCTCAAGCCAGTTACTGTCGACTTCAATAGATTCAGGATCGAGCTCTTCTAAGTCTTTAGTTAAGTTACGAGCCTTTCCCCTCACCTCTTCAAGACCCTTAGCATACTGACGTGCCTTGGAAGTGCTGCCCTTGTCAGTGATTAACTCTTTAATACGGTTTGCATTTCTTGTCACGCTTGATTTGGCAACCTTTCTCTTCGCTCGACATTTCTCAATGTTGCTCACCTCAGGCATCTTTCAGACTCGTTAGTTCTCCTATCTGGCTTGAAGGACCAACTGTTATGACGACTACAGACACCTGTATTTTGGACTTTATTTTGTCTTTTCTAGCTTCACAAAGGTGTAGAAGCTCTTTTCAACAGAAAACATGTGTATGTGTATGTGTATGTGTATGTGTATGTGTATGTGTATGTGTATGTGTATGTGTATGTGTATGTGTATGTGTATGTGTATGTGTATGTGTATGTGTATGTGTATGTGTATGTGTATGTGTATGTGTATGTGTATGTGTATGTGTTTGTGTTTGTGTATGTGTATGTGTATGTGTATGTGTATGTGTATGTGTATGTGTAGGTGTAGGTGTAGGTGTAGGTGTAGGTGTAGGTGTAGGTGTAGGTGTAGGTGTAGGTGTAGGTGTAGGTGTAGGTGTAGGTATATGTGCAGGTATATGTGTACATGTGTACATGTGTGCATGTGTGCATGTGTGCATGTGTGCATGTGTACATGTGTACATGTGTACATGTGTACATGCCTACATGCGTACATGCGTACATGCGTACATGTATATATATATATATAAAGTATATATTTTGCTCTATCTATATGGTATTGAGCACTCTAACATTTCGTGAACCAAAAACTCACTTATATCAGGGGCGGATTTAACGTACGTCAAACCCGTCGAGCGACTAAGGTAAAAAATCCGAGCAATAAATAATCCGGAAAACCATAAATATAAACAGATAAATACGTCGAGAAAACGAAGTCCGTCGAACCGTGTTATGGCAGCCAATCAGCGCTCGTAATTTTCGCCTTGAATTTATCGTAATTTTCGCCTTGAATTTATCTGTGGAATGGCTTCTAAAGCGTGATTGAACGGTGTGCTAAAGTAGGCGCTCTAAAGAGCAATGATGAAAACAAACTTCACCAAATCTTTCATGATTTGACGAAGAAAACACAATCCTATTCCATTCTCTCTGGTCACAGTGCTCTGGTCGAGAGCCTATAGCGCAGATTGGGAAGACTTATATACCGTCATTTTGGAACGGAGACATATATTCCTAAGTATGCCCAGTATAGTAGAATAACTTTATCCCTACCATATATCTGCGCGAATCATTAGTAATTACATTCTGATTTACATGTTCAGTTGTAAGCTAATATTTTCGCGTCGATACCAAACTATAGGACAAATATAAATGATATTGGGCATTTCACTCGATTATATAGCATGTTCTAAGGATTTAGGGTGAAGGAAAATTCGAGTGTAGAATATACACATTTTAAGTCCAAACCGGGAGCAGTTGCGAAAAATGCAACTACAGGCCCTCCGGCAGGAATTGAACCCACGACCTTGCGATCTAGTGCAATGCTCTGACCACTGAGCCACGGAGGCCGTTGCCGAGGAGGCCGTTGCCGGAGGGCCTGTAGTTGCATTTTTCGCAACTGCTCCCGGTTTGGACTTAAAATGTGTATATTCTATAGGACAAATAGTTTATACCGTGTTTATACGGCCTTGACTTGATTGCTGTATGGTTTCATTATAATCCGTTAATAGCTTTATTGAATGTTCTGTGATTGTGAATTCGCGGTTAGTGACCGTCAAACTTGAATTAGTTATTTTTACGTAAGAATAAACAAGAATAACGATTGCGCTTTTTAATATACATTAATTTATGATATGATATGATTCGCTTCGCCTTGAACAAGCTAGTCAACTATCTGAGTAATCTGACCACTTGTTTGCCAAGTGTTTAATATAAAATAACAAGTTGTCAACGTTCTCGGTACCTGATCCTTGTTGATAATATTGAATTTTTTCACACTTCTGAATTCTGTGTCAATAGTAAATTTTTATATAGATCCGAAGCATCTGGCATGATAATTCCTTGATCGAAGACCTGTGAGCACTGCGTTCTTACCATGTGTAAATAGCTGATTGAGTACTTTCTCAAACGATTTCCCAAAGCCATATCCAACTACCTTACTACCCTATTGTCCTCGTAAGTTTGGTGGGGAACTTTTTTACGTACGTCAAAATTATTAAATTTATTCAGGCTTTTCCCTGTATTTGTGTAATGAATCTGCAGATGTATGTGGCCCACGTTGCATTTAATATGCAACATAGCCTATACTCATTTATACCTACTCTAAAACTTACATAATATTCCATGAAAATGGTAAAATGTGCCATTAAAAACATGTTTTAAAACTTTTAAAATTTTGTTCAAATGTGCTGTCAGAATACCGGAAATGCCATTTTCAAGACCCAAATTTCAAAAAAGTTCCGGGGGGCATGCCCCCGGACCCCCTAGAAATCCCGGTTTGATGTAGGTATATAAATTCCTACATCCACCCCTGTATATATATATACTATGAGTTTATCCATCATCCATGTTGATTGGCTGTTGACTTCGCATCAGTGGCAAGTCTTCGAATCCAAACACGGCCCACTTCACTTTTGGGTGAAAATAACTCATTATTATAGTCATTTTATCGAGCATTGTGGTGTAATTTACGGGCTAAAGTGGAGAATTCGCCGGGTGGGCTAAATATATTGTATACTAAGGATTTTGGGTGATGGAAAATTCGAGTGTAGATTAAGATTTTAGAGTGAAAATTGCGATTCTAGTGCAATGCTCTGACCACTGAGCCACGAAGGGCGTTGCCAAGAGCTTGATCGCGAGTTCTGTATATATAATGAGGTGGTAATGCCAGGAGAGAATTGGGTATATTATAAGTAATATTGGGCATTTCACTCGATTACATAGCGTGTACTAAGGATTCTGGGTGAAGGAAAATTCGAGTGTAGAATACATACATTTTAAGACCAAACTGGAACCAGTTACGAAAAATGCAACTACGGGGCCTTCCGGTAGGAATTGAACCCACGACCTTGTGATTCTAGTACAGTGCTCTGACCACTGAGCCACGAAGGGCGTTGCCGAGAGCTTGATCGCGAGTTCTGTATATATAATAAGGTGGTAATGCCAGGAGAGAATTGACCTTTTTGGCACTAAAAGCCACGTGTAGTGTCACGTGACAAAAATGTAAACAAATACCCAAAGTTCGTACAAGCTTATTAAAGTTCGAACAACAGCTCTAAGAGTATTAAAGTTTAGTTCAAAGCGTTTAGGGAGTATCGATAATATTTTTAACAGTTCATTGGTGGTTGGATTAAAAGTAGCGAAGAATGGCAAGTCATTTTCAAAGTATGGATTTTAAAAAGATGACCGTAACGCAAATCAAGAAATTTTTAATCGAACGCGGAGTTAGCGTGAATGGCTATCATAAACCATCATTAATAGAAATCGCGTCTTCAGTTCTAAAAATGGGGTTACCTACTATGGAAAGTATGATGGGAAAGAACTCTAGCGAGCAAAGTGGCGGTAGATTAATAATTCATGACATTATCCATTCAAGATAAACGTTGTGAACAACTTCATCGACTCGCCGCCATTCGGGCTAGATAGATAGATAGTTTAATATTTCTGAAAAATTACAGCCAAATGAACTGAATTAGATTAAGAATTTACAATAACATAAGTGTATGTATCTAAAACTATACTAAGCCAATAAGTATAAGTAATGCAATAAAATTATATACAATTACTATAAAAAAGTTTTTCTGAAGTCTATTGGTTTTACAAACAGGGACATGATATTTACGTGTATTTCTGAGATTGAAATTACATTTGTTTAACTTCGGTAAAAATTTATGTAATTTATGTTCTGGGTTTTTACTAATTTCCTGGAAAACTTAGTTGTTTGAGTCTGTCTACGATTATACGCTGTTTCTAAATTTGCAAGTTCTAATGCATCATAATAGTCAACAAATGGGTGGATAATTCTCATGGCACGCTTCTGTAAAGATTCAAGTTCATCTGACAGGTAATTAGGCAGTGAATTATGATAGACTGGACAGGCGTACTCCATGATGGGATGGATGCATGTCGTATAAAAGGTTACAGGTTCCTTCGTTGCAATGCCTGCTCTCTTCAGTTGTTTGAGGAAGTAAAGTCTTGTAGATACCTTTCGTGATATCCCAGATAGATGGTGGTTCCATTTCAGATCGTTCGAAATGTTCAATCCGAGTAACTTGGCACTTGACACTACCTCGAGAGCTCTCATTGATAACAGTTGGATTGAAATCTGCAGCGGTCTTAGCAAACGAGATTCGCATTTCTTTACATTTCCTTTCATTTAGTTCGAGCTTGTTCTCCCTCGATTTAGTTACAAGTTCGTTGACAGAGTCTTGAATCCTACTTGCCTGGTTCTTTGCAACGGGCTCTGCAATTGTCGTGTCATCCACATATTTAATTTAATTTAATTTAATTTATTAACTTCGCCAAAACAAAAAATTACAAAATATAAAGAGAAAATCGTGGCAGGGTATCCACAACAGAAAAACGCCAATTACTGTGGACCCGAGTAATCAAAGAATAATTAAAAACAACAAATAATAGGAGCATGCAGACTACGAGCTATGTTACAGTGTAAACACACCGTTTTCCATGTCCGAGAGTTTTCAGGATCGTAACAATTAGATAAAGCAGTAGCATATTATTTCCATAAATTAGCTTTAAAGGAAGGTAAGGAAATTGATTTTTTGCGAATGTTACTGGGTGGGTAAGATGTTCCAAATTCTGGTAACTCTAATAAAAAAACGAAGTCTCATAAGTTTTTGTTCGACAAAAATGTTGTTGAAAAACTATTTCATCAGCTAGAGCAGAAGACCGTGTTGATCTACTATGTAATTTGGCTTTTGGTAACACTTCAGGAGCAATGTCAACTAAGCCATTTACAGCCTTGAAAAGCAGGACCAGGTCCAAGAATTCATACCAGTAACAAATTGGAAGCAAGTTAATTTCAATTAATCTTTCTGGATAGGTAGTAGCGCAGCGATATGGTAAGTTGAGAATAAACTTAGTTGCTCGTCGTTGTACTCTCTCCAATTGCTTTATGAGCAAAATGATTTGTGGCGCCCATACTTGCGTTCCATATCCAATATGAGTGAGATCTTACTAAAGCGAGGTACAATGATCGACGAGCTGAAACACTTTTAATTTCTAAAGTTGATCTTTTAACATATCCCAGAAATTGATTTGCTTTAGCACACTGAGCAAGCACTTGTTTTTTCCATCCAAGATCAGAAGCTATCCATATTCCCAAGTCTCGAGACGCGTCACAATTACTAAGGCGGTTGCCATTCATGGAATAAGGCCAGACTATCGGATTCTTTTTCCTGGATATGGTTTGCACTTTACATTTTTCGGTATTGAATGGAATACCAAATAACGAAGACCACATAATTAAATTGTCTAAATCAGACTGGAGATTGGCAGCATCTGTTGGATTAGATATTGTTTGAAAAATCTTAGTATCGTCTGCAAATGCTGCTAATTTTGATGAAGATACATAATCTGGTAAGCTATTAACATAGAGTAGAAAAAGAACAGGGCCTAAAATAGAACCCTGCGGGACACCGGATGTCACCTGTATAGAATTGGATGTTTCACTAAGCGCTGTTACTCACTGTTATTACACTGTTATTTCCATAACTCTGTGTTTCTAACATCAATATCGTCGATCATTAAAATGAAGAGCCACAGTCCCAGTTTAGTCCCTTGAGGGACCCCTGCTGGTATGTCTCCCCATTCGAATTTACAGTCCTGTCCGAGTTTAACTCTTTGCTTGCGATTTTTAAGAAAGTCTAATATCCACCATAAAATGGAATACGGTAAGTCGAGGGCTGTCAGTTTGGTAGCAAGGTTTTGATGGTCTATCAAGTCAAACGCTTTCTTATAGTCAAACAATACGACCCTTATTGTGGATCCAGTTCCATCAGTATGTTTGGTCCATGAGTGCGCCATGCTGAGTAACGCTTGCGTAGTAGAAGATTTAGGAATACATCCGAATTGGCTTTCACTAATCGTCTTCATAACAGCTGGTCACACATGCTCCTCTACTACAAACTCCTCGGCTACTTTGGATAGCACTGGTGTTAGTGATATTGGACGTAGGTCTTTATTAACATCTCGGACCTGCCTCTGTTTAGGAATGGGTACTATATCTGCTGTTTTCCATGATGGAGGGAGGCATCCATCGCTCAAAGAATATCTGTTATAGGACCCACCAATAAATCTGCATTCTCTTTAATCAGCCAAGCTGGTATACCATCTGGACCGGTGGCCTTCCTTGGATTGAGAGAGGAAAGCTTCAAAAGGACGCTGATGGCCGAGACCACATATGGTACAACATATTCAACTGTACGGCTATACGACATATTCAATCATCTGATTTATCACTCAACTGACTACGATAAACAAGGTCTTGCCGCATACAAGTCCTTTGATGATTATAGATTGTTTGAAGATGGTTACGTGGAATCATTGTTAACAACAACGCTAAAGAGTGAAGGTGTTCATGTTTATGTGGGAAGTGCGGCCAGTCATGAAGACCAAAACTGATGACGGGAAAGACTTTTACGATCTATATTTTATTGTAGAAGGGAAAGGAGCGAACAGAGGCAGCGTCTTGAAGGCCAAGTGTATGTGTAAAGGTGGCTGTGACGGTGGATGCAAACACATAGCAGCCGCGATGTATTCTCTCGAGGCACTTTTAAATAGCCATGGCAATGACAGCGCAACAAGCGGTTCCTGTTCGTGGTTAAAGAGGCCCATCTCCAGCACGCAAGCATGCGAAGTTCGAGACTTGGTGATGGAGAAAGGCAAGTTGCCGTCTAATAAAAAGAGAAAAAGAAAACACACATACCCCCAAAACATCGATATGGATGTGAGAGCAACGCGCGATAAATTTCCACCCCTCAAACAGAATCTCACAAAGTTCACCAAAAACTTGAGCAACATTAAAGATGAAAAGTCGCGGCCTGTCATTCTGCCCTTATTAAATAAATTGTATGTGCCAAAACAATCTGCACCAGACACAGAAAATAAATCCACCGCCAATAATAATGAACTCACTAGTATTCTCGACGAGAAGTTGACAACATACCTTAAGGACAGTTCAAACTTTATTAATACACCTGACACATTGTGCACAACACTAGTCTTTACAGAGGAGGAAATAACCAGAGTCAATGACACCACATTGAAACAGTGGCAATGCAAAGAATGGTATACTCAGAAGGCGGGATTCATCACAGCATCTAAGTGCAAACAAGTTTATACTCGCCAAGAAACACTTGAAAAAAATAGAGGCAAAGACATTGATGTTAGTCGCCTGGTTAGAGAAATTGTTGAACCAAATATTCCTTCCAGTACTGTACAAATGTCACCACATCAGGTACCACAAAATCCAAGAGAATGGGGGCTATTCCATGAAGACAGTGCTCGAAGTGCTTATTTTAGAGTTGAAAGACACAACCACCACAAAATTCAACTTCTACCTAAAGGATTCTTGATATCAAACAAGAAACCATTTCTGGGAGCAAGCCTTGATAATATTCGCCGATGTCACTGTTCCACTGTTTGCCCAGAAGTAGTTGTGGAGTACAAGTTTCCATGGAAACAGAGACTTGCATCCTAAAATGGCATTTTTAACCCCAGAGATTGGTGGATTTGAAAAAGACGAAATCTTTCTGCTGTCTACAACCAGCCAGTATTATTTTCAAGTTCAGGTTCAAATGTTTGTGGCAAATCTGTCTCTGTGTGATTTAGTCGTGTGGACCAAAAAGGGGATACACACCACTCAGGTCAAGTTCGACTCTACATTTGTCAAAAGAGTCTGTGAAAAGCTTGCTGCATTCTGGAAAACAAATGTACTTTCCTCATTGATATCGAGGTTATCTAAAAACTTAAAATTGCCTTCAAGTAGCTCTTCAGGTAATGTCAGTTGCAAATTTGAGAAATAATCTAAATATAGCTTTCCTGTATATGTTGTGGTTTTTATTTTATTTTTTTGCTATAAATTATAGTAATCAGTGTGTGTGAAAGCCCAACTAAGCCTGTCCAACAAGATTTACAAGAAGGCAAGTTCAATAGGTTAATTGCTATCATATAACATTATTTCACTGATAAAATGAGATAAAAATAATTTTCAAAGAAATTTACATTTTCTAACATGTTATTTTATTATATTAACAATTTAGACTTTCCAGAAGAACAACTACCAACAATGACTGTGCTGAGTCCAGAACAGCAGGGGGAATCAAACCAACCAACCAGTGCCTCATTTCCATATTATGGTGTGGATGTTTATGACAGTGATATCCTTACCCTTGAAACCAGGAAGATGGTCAATGATACCATTGTGAATATTTTATTTGAGAAAGTTCAGGCTTTAATTGATAATTAGATTAAATGGTTCTCATTTAATTACCATGAACTTTACTTTTAAAGACAAGCCTTTGGTCATTATTTTACTGGTATTAAACTTATTACTATTAAAATTATTCAATACATTTTCTCTTTTAGGGAGAACGCTTGCCCATTTCCCATTGTCAGCACATTCTTTTACACAGTTCTTTGTGGAGACCAAGACACTTTTTTCAAATCAACCAGATGATTAATACATGCAAACACATATACATACATACTGTTAGTACAATATACACTTGCACAACAATATTTCCTATTATATACATTGTATTCTTTGCAACTATAGATTAGAAAGGATGCAAAAAGCTCAGCAGTTCTTTAAGGCAGATGTCCTCAACAAAGAATACATAGTTATTCCAATTAATAGAAGGTAATTAAGGCATAGACCAATGGACTGTTGTGCAGTAAAATATACTGTACTGAGACTTATTCCTTTTTTGTATTTTTTATCTGTTATTAATTTAATTAGCCTTTAACTTTTTTACAGCCTACATTGGTTACTGGTTGTTGTGACCCCATGGTATGCCTACTGCTTTTTAAATGATCTGATCATTCATTTCCAATTACCTGCATTGTCTAATTTTTATACTAAATATTTATTTAGTACTTTTAATTAATGGCCGTTTTATTTATTAAGGCATATTTTAGTGATGAACTCTTTGACATGGAATCTATCTACCAGAAGAACTGAAATCAGTTCCATTTATAGGTTAGTGTAATGATATATATATATATATAATCGAAATATGGTATAGTAGGTTAATACTGCGGATTAGTGGTAATGCACTCACGACTTCTGTTTCCTACAAGCCTACCGACTCACACAGCTACCTTATATTTTCGTCATCTCATCCCAACCACACTAAACAATCCATCCCATATTCTCAATTTCTGAGACTTCGCCGCCTATGCAGTGATGATAAAGATTTTGAGACCAAATCTTTGGAAATGAGATCCTTTTTTGTCCAACGTGGCTATCCTAACCACCTATTAGACTGCTATTCATAAAGCTTCCAGTATTCCCCGTCCGGACACTTTAAAACAACCTTCGGAAAGACTTTCTGATAATAAAACTCCACTAGTTCTCACATTTCATCCTTTCAACTATAAAGTTAAGGATATCATTAGCCGTAATTTTCACATCGTAAAGAATGACCCTGAAACATCTGCCATTTTCACTGATAACCCTTTGATCTCTTTTCGACCCAATAAAAACATTCGGGATAGTTTAGTACACAGTGCCCTTAGAGAAAATCTACAGGCACCCTTTGGGTACTACTTCTTGTTCTCGCACACAATGCTACACATGTTCGTTTCTTGACCCTGCCACATTAATTTCAGGACCCAAATCTAATTTCACCATTCGGCATAATTTCACATGCACCTCTTCCAACCTCATTTACTGCATTTCTTGCAGTAAATGCTGCATGCTCTACATTGGTGAAACTGGCAGACGTTTATCTGACAGGTTTGCTGAACATCTTCGTTCTGTGAGGAACAATGATGTTAACAAGCCTGTTGCCCGACATTTTAATAGTGTCAACCATCATATTTCTGACATGAAAGTTTGTGCTATCTCACCCATTTCCGGTGGTAATCATAGCCGCAAACGACAGGAAAAGCGTCTCATTTTCAAAATTGGAACCATTCATCCTCATGGAATGTTTTTCTTTTATTTAACATTTCTGAAGATGCTGTTTTTGTATTAGCAAGGGCAGACATAAAGTGTTTTCACTTTACTTCTCCATTCTTTACTCTCTATTTTTTACTCTCCTTTTTTAACTTATCGATGGTGAGAATAGCAAATGGCTTTCGCATCTCATTATTTATTTGTTATTGTTACTTTGCTCTGATTGGCTTATTCTTTTGCTCTGATTGGCTTATTCTTTTGAATCTCATTAGTTTGTCTTGGTTACCTTTATCTGATTGGCTAATTTTTATCACGTGATTATCTCGCGTATATAAGCTCGTTTGTTTTACTCTTTACGTTTCTCTCTGACGAAGGACCTTTATATATATATATATATATATATATATATATATATATATATATATATATATATAAACAAAATAATGTATGAAACATAAAATAGGTGAAAGATATGAGAGCGCTCGATACCATTAGGTAGAGCGTAATAATTTATTAGTGAAGTTAGCTGTCGCTACTCGGAGTTTCACGCCGTTAGACGGTCATCAGGCAACTGACAGATGAGATACAATTATTCTCTGTATACAATGGTGGTTAGTTTAGGAGGTGTCTAGTTACATGACAGTATCTATTAAAAAATTCAGTTCCACTGTTCAAAAAATTCTTCTTTCTTCCTTTCATCGATAAGAGTTTTTCTTCGAGGCAGAGATTGCACCTTCTTGAACCGGTTTTATATGCTGGCACTTGTCTAATGATCGACCATTTAATAGACAATTGTCGCTTTGTACCTTTGAGTTTCCAAATGTGTTTTGACAACTCCGTATCACATTTGTATTTTTCGTATTTAAAAGATTTGACATGATTGCGGTATCTCTGTTTGAAATCGTTTGCAGTTATTCCGACATATATTTTCTTTTCGTTGTTGTCGCTCGTCAAAACTTCAGCCTTGTAAACTACGCTCTTTGTGAGACATTTGCCTACAGTCGGGCAATTGACGGGTAGTCGGCAGTTGCAGTTACGTTTGTCTTTGTCTGTTGTGCTAGTTTGTGTGGCGTGGTTATTTAGTATCTTGTTGTTGTGTTTGTTGATGTGGCTTTTCATGTTTGGCATGCAACTGTAGCTGATGCGGATTGTATGGCGGTTAAAAAGTTTGTTAAGTTTGTTTGAAGGTGGGAAGTGTTTGTCAATAAGTTGTAGGAAGTCACGTCCTACGTTTGTTTTCACATTTATGCTGTAGGGAGGGTTGTACCATATCGTGTTTTGTTGTCTGTTTTGCCTGTGGCGTCGAGAGTTGTTAGTGTTTGGATAGTTGTTGGAGTTATCAATAAGTTGTTCGTTATCGTATGTTAGGTTTGTGTTGAAGTTACTTTGTTTCAGTGCGTCGTTGTATAGTGGTGTTGCTGCGTCAAATGTTTCTTTGTCGCATGATAGTTTGTTAATTCGTTCCGGAGTTGGTGTTGATAACTGCCAGGCCGTCAACTCGGTATAAACCCACGCTTTTTTCTAAACGCTCTTCTATACTATATACTGTACAAACCAGTATCTAACTATGGCAAGAAATTTAATGTATTTTAGGACTATTAGCAAATTTACATTTAAATTATTTATATGTTTTTTCCACCCAGCTATTTGGATTATCTTTGTGCACTATCTGGAGTGCCCAAGAAACACCACACCTTGACGTATCATGTATTAAAGGTATATGTCAATGAATTCATTGAACACTGAAATAATCAGACTTGAGTTTTCAATATTCATTATTATTATACTTACAAAATTTTGTAATTTTATTATAGGTGCCTCAACAATCATCTTGGAGTAACAATTGTGGAATTTATTTGTCTATGTTTCTCCACCATTTTTTGGAGGTAAAGTGTTGAAATTGTACAGTTTCATCCATGATACAAATATCCATGAAACTTGTCTACACTATATATATAATATGAATAATTTTACTTAGTAGTTTTTTTTATATTTTAACTTTTACACCAGAACCTTCAACAGTATGAAGAAAACCCCACCAACTTTGTCAACTGTGTACATTCATGGTTTACTGATGAAGATGCAGAAAAAAAGCGAACAGTTAAAGAGACACCTACATTTTTTTAGCAATATGCAGAAGTTCAAACAAGTCACTACATTGAGTAACTGATCTCCCTAGAGGTTCTGCAAGGGTCATATATGCATCATGCACCCATTGATCCATGATTACTACATAATGGAACCAGGAGAAATGAAACCTGTGGTGTTTTGCAGAACTAGAACTAAACTAACTTTATTTATACTGGATAAGTACACTATCACTTATATATCTACATAAACTATTCTCGATCGATAACCGTCTCTCTTTGAGTGTTACTACAGGAAGAAACCAGAGTACCCAGAGGAAATCTGTGGTGTTTGGAAGAACTATAGAGCTAAACTAACTTAGTTTATTTATACTGGATATAACCCTATCGGTCATATCTACAATTAAACTGTTCTCCATAGAGGTCCAATAAGGACCACCACTCTGGTCCAGTGTTACTACAGGAAGAAACCAGAGTACCCAAAGGAAACATGTGGTGTTTGATAGAGTCAAACTGGAAGCACTCTTATCACATGTAGCCAAGGTGAAATTTTAATCAGATAACTGCACCGAGCAGAAATCAAACCCAGGATGCAAAGGTGAAAGGCATGTGTACTAACCAACTGTGCCACCAACACCCTATTCTTCATTCAGTCTAGTCTTTATATTCAGAATCTTGTATAACACTTGGCTGTAAATTTACGAGGGCTGCACAAATGGTGACAACTGAATCCACACGTGGCTTCATAGTGAGGGGAATAACACCTTTGAGTATGGTAAAGCACTTTAGTTTCCTAATCATCCTTTCAACATGCACTCTGACTTTAGCAATCCGCCTTGTTGCAGTTGAGCCAGCAGAAATATTGCCTCTTCTCAGTGGTGGTGCCAGTAATCTTGTCTCACGTAAGGCCAAAAGATCCTGAATGTTGAAACCTTTGTCTGCCATCACAACATCCCCAGGTTCAGGTTGCTCTAGAAAACCACTATCTTTCACAATTTCCGTGTCACTGATGCTGCCTGTGAATAATCTTGTAATATAATTGAAATCAGCTATAGGAGAAATTGAAACAAGCAATTTAAAGGTATTTGAAGATTTGTATTGACTGTGTGTTGATCTTTGACTGGATACTTTAGTTGGTTTTGGGGTATAAAACTCTGTGCAATCAATAATGGCTCTGAGATTTGGTATACGTTCAAGTTCCTTTGGTTTTTGGTGATATACCAAATATATCTGACAACATTACAATGCCTGTGTTTCTTCGGAGTCGAATTAATTTAAAAATAAATTGTTCTCTAGGATTCAGTTTGGTTAGACTGTATTTTTGCTATAAAAAGAAAGCAAACCAAATATTCTTAGAAGTTAATTTAATTAGTAAATATTAGAATTATATAATTTATTTTTAAAATTTTTCCTCAACTGTCTTTTCACATAATTTCTTTTTTTTTCTGGGAGGGGGCTTAATAGAGTTCATAATACAAATACGTACCAATTTTAATAGTGTTTTATACTGGGGAATGTGTTAATTGTATTAACGGTGTCAACAAAAAATAGTAATTTTACCCAACTTTAGGTAAGAAAGGTTTAAATATTCTTACCTTCAAATACTTGCTGTGAATTCGTGCCACACTTCTTGTTTTCTTTGTACCCTTCCAAGCGTGGAGTCGACTTGCTTTCCTTTTTATCAATTCAAATACTGCATCCAGACATTCTTTGCTCATACCTATATAAAAATAAACAATAAATAAGTCTAAAATAATTGGTTCATGCCGTGGTTGGGTCATCTCAGATGCAGAAATATCTACGCACCAGTGTAATGCATTGTTTTATTTTGATCCTCAACATTTGCCAGAAACAACTGCCTGTGTAATTGCGCTCTGTTCTCTAGCATACAGTCATCATACGCGTTGATGTTGTTTAACTTGATAGCGGTCTAAAAAGTGCAACATATTGCAAATATGTAACTTAAATCAGACTCAGAATTAATGTCCCATTTTTTGAAAGTAAAATTCCTACCCGAGTTGCTTTATTGTTGTTCTCCTGGGTTTCTTCGTTGTTTTCCTGGGTTTCGTTGTTGTTCTCCTGACAATCTTCTGTCAATATACAGTCAAATTCATGCTGCGTTTCATCTTGAACTTGGTGTTGATCGCTGGAATGGATATTCTTGCACGGTTGCTTTGTACCAGATATGTCAACAAATGAAGAAAGGGTATGTGCCACTAACATCTCTTCTTCACTCTTGCCAGCTCCGCTGGGTGGATTCGAAAGCAAAAGTAAAGTGTTTGCTGCAGATTTTTCATCCACAAGACGAGGCTTCTTGGTAAGTAATCTTTGTGTAGGCGGTTTACGCTTCCGATTCATTCTACGCATCTACAAACAACAAATAATTCCCATTGCAAAAGCGCAAATATTTTAATATTGTCTTGGAAAACATAATTAACAAAAACTTACCAGTTCTTTACTTGCTGTCGCTGGTATAGGGTCAGGGTTTTCATCTGTGGATCCATTTTCGCCAACGAAATGCAGACTGCAGATATAACTATCTTTTGAGCAAACGAATGAATCGCCGCGCCGACATGCATCAATCCATCGCTCACGCTTCTTTCCGTTTCTCTTCGGACCAGGAAAGTGGATAAACGAAATAGAATTGGCGTTGGAATTTTTCACCATACGCTCTGGATAACGCGAATCATTTTTACATGTACCCCAAGCGCACCTTTTAGTGGCAACCATGTTTTGTTCGAACTTTAATAAGACGAATAAGCTTGTACGAACTTTGGGTATTTGTTTACATTTTTTGTCACGTGACACTACACGTGGCTTTTAGTGCCGAAAAGGTCAATTGGGTATATTATAAGTAATACTGGGAATTTCACTCGATTACATAGCGTGTACTAAGGATTTTGGGTGAAGGAAAATTCGAGTGTAGAATATATACATATTAAGACCAAACCGGGACCAGTTGCGAAAATTCAACTACACAGGCCTTCCGTCAGGAATTGAACCCATGACCTTTGGTCTTAAAATGTATATCAAATTTTCCTTCACCCAAAATCCTTAGTACACGCTATGTAATCGAGTGAAATGCCCAATATTACTTATAATATACCCAATTCTCTCCTGGCATTACCACCTTATTATATATACAGAACTCGTGATCAAGCTCTTGACAACGCCCTTCATGGCTCAGTGGTCAGAGCATTGCACTAGAATCGCAAGGTCGTGGGTTCAATTCCTGCCGGAAGGCCTGTGTAGTTGCATTTTTTGCAACTGGTCCCGGTTTGGTCTTAAAATGTATATAATCTACACTCGAATTTTCCTTCACCCAAAATCCTTAGTACATGCTAAATATATTGTAGCCCGCCGATCTGACCGCCTATGGCCATATGGAATTGTATACTTTGTCCTGGACTAGTGGGATGTGTAATTTGTTTAGTCAAAAGCTAATATTTTGAAAAGTATAACCTAAAACTTCACGAAATTTACGAAGAGTATTGTTTTGATTGTGTTCGTGATGCCTATGCAAACAAATAAGCGTGAAAGTCAGTGTAAAGCGTAATGAGAGCGTAAGGTGAATGAGGTCCGTAAAATAAATTTAAGACTGTAAACAAAAGCTCAAAATGTGTTTAGTGTACTGCCCGAATTAGTTTACTTGAAAGCTAATATTTCGCTTACTATAGCTCAGAGCTTTACAAAATTTACGAAGAATGGTATGAATATGTTCTTTCTGGTCGTGTAAATAAATCCTTGCGGAAAAAAAAGGTATTTTCTTCGTGTACCACAACAAACTACGTCACAAAAAGCCCCAGTGCATCCTAATAAATTAACATGCACAAAAATATTAAACCAAATAAATTAACATGCACCATAGCCTCACGAGCTCAAAGCCTCACGACCTCGCAGCCTCACAACCTCATGACCTCATGACCTCATAGCCTCACGACCCCATAGCCTCACGTTCTCACAGCCTCACGACCTCAAAGCGCCCACTCCCATAGCACCCGCACCTCCCCCTCCCTAATGGCTGATAAAGGCCTAATCGAAATGGCGACTGTGTCAATGCGGAATTTCATATTTTACGTTGAGTTTTATTATATTTAACCGTTCCTCGGGTGTTCCAGAAGCAAAAAAAATCATTTTGAATAGGTTCAAGAACTACTACTCAGACTAAGCAAGGAAGGAAACGTTCCACTGGTTGTTTATCCTCCTGCTTTGTTTCAACTCGTGACGTGTCTTCTTCGAGTCTTCGACCTCTACGTCTATGTAGCCTCCAAAGCCCAAATGTTGCATTCGTCCAAAACTAATAATATGGGATCAATAAATATTAAATTAAATATAAAATGTCAAAGCGACGATGAAAAGACGGACGAAATTCACAGGACAAAATTCAGCAGTACGCCGCGAACACTGACATAGTCCACTGTGCCACAGTCTGTGATTTTGCACTACTTGTATATTTATTAAAAGTCAGTCGCGGTTTAATGTTCAACAGATGTTCAACAGTTCAAAAAACATGACGTCGTCAAATTGTTTGATTTGTTCATCAGGGCCACTTCAGCATTCGCATAGGCCATTTACAAAAGTGATGGGGGACTTTTTTGTCATGCAAGAATTTTTTGGTTTGGTGGTCAAAACATCACTTTTCTAATAGTCTATCCAATAAATAGACCTATTTTTCGAAGGTTTAGCAACAGGGCTATTTGATTGCTTTTAACAAAAATTAGTTGACCAAATGTGTAAGTATTTAAAGTTCTTTGTATGGAAGTTTTGATAAATGATACACATATGCTTGACATAATACAAAATTCTATGGTGTGTGATCCCAGGGGTGGGGAATTTGTCACTTTTTAACTGCCCAAAGCTGGGGAATTCACCCATCAGTTTTACTCCCACTGTGGAACATTAGAACTATGTTTTTAAAAAAATGCCCGGAATTTACTCATGCATAACAATAAAGCGTCTATCTTAAGACCATTAACACAAGCCATGAACACAAACCACAAACCACGAACAAATATTTTCAGTACTAAATTTAATGGTACATGTATATAAATTTTATTATATTATATTAAATGACAAACAAAAATCATCATATATGATCGTCAAAATACAGGTTGTTGCCAAACTGATGGCTAAAATGATTAACTTTACAACGTTCCCCAAAAAAGCAATAGAAATAGATAAAAGCAATAATGGATATATATAATTGCCGAATACCCAAAAATAAACGTGTTGATATACCAGTAACCTGTAAATAACCCAACCTAAATAATTACTGTTTCATATAGCTTTGTATTTTTAATCAAAGTTTCTTTGCACATGTTGTGTCTTACTCATTGATTGGGAGAAATATTTTCATTATTTTCCTCTTCATATTCCAGTACTTCGTCACCAATTATGGAAAGGTCAAGTAGTGAAGCCCTGTGCTTGGATTGAAGATCCATGTCCTGGGACATGAAAATCTCCTCATAAACACTGACATTTAGGTGAAACTCATGCAACAGGTCATCAGACATCTTATCAGGAGTTGATTTGATGAATGCTGTTGTCTTGCCCATGACAACAGTATTCCCGTAACCCTTTTCTTTCAAGGTCTCCATCGGAGCAAGTACATCATCAATGGTTGGACACTAGCTAGCAGACAGTTTGTTTTGAAGATTGCGAGGCACAACTACACTTCCTTTATGTTGAAGGATATGTTCACCCACTGTTGTTAAGCTGCGAAAATCCTGAGGTGGACAAATAATCTATTGAAAACAAAAATTTAAAAAAAACTATGATTGTAGTGTCCAAACATGGCCCGTGAGAGGGGGGGGGATACTAAGGGCCATGTGGGTTACGGTTAGTAATGGGCTGAATTTGTGGTAGGGGTGGCTTGTTGAAAGCCTTACTCAATTTCAGACCAAATTATATGAATTTATATACCCTATTTCAGATCTAACCATCCAAATGTACACCCCATTTCAGACCTTAGTACACCTAACATCAGTAGAGTCATGTTAGTTCCAGTTAATTTCCGGCTAATTTCTTCAAAAAAAGTTATACCCACTTTTATACTAAAAGACATGAAACATGCCCTGTTTCAGACTGAAACTGTGGAATTAATAACCCGATTTCAGACAAAAACCATACCCTTTAGGGCAGCAAAACAGGGACCACAGACAAGCAGTTTGAACACAATAACAATTTATAAAAAGTTATATATAAAATCATAGTAAATATGAACAAAACTAAAAAAAGATAACATATTTTATTTTGTATTTTGACATGTAGATTTACAAATGTAAAGAATCACTGCTATTTGTTAATTTTTACAGCTATTGAAAATGAGATTAATACTGTGGGCAGATAGGACAAAACACTAGACATCCTGCAGGCTCTTACTTCCTCCTAGGGCCACAATACAGGCTAGCACATCGAATTTGAAGAATGAGAGAATGAAGGCACAATAGAACGACTTCATAACAAAACTAGTTACATGGTAAGCAAACTTTAAATATCTGTTTAGTTAGTTTTGTTCATTACTATGATTTTATATATAATTTGTTAATTAATATTTATATGTGTTCAAACTCCTTGTCTGGGCTCCCTGTAGCAAAACATACCTGTATGTCATCAATACATGTATTCAATTGCAGACAGTTTTCATCTGTGTCCTGAAATAATTCGTAAGCTCAATAGCCCATTTCATGCTATCTTTACCAATGGCTTTAGGCAATGGACAAATAACTTGAAAGTACATCTGCGGGTGTAAAAATACAGCACATGAAGCACCACTGCCAATCGCAAAGTATTCTTCCTGTCTTTCCCGATACTCATCCCCTCACCACTGGTAATCAGATCACCATCCGCCCACTGTTTATTTAACTTCTCACAATGTTCAGCGTCAAATTTATCAAACAGTTCTTTTGCATCGTCTGCCAATATATGTACTCAACAGGCTCCGCGACATTGTGGTCGGTACACGTGGTGTTGTAAATTTCTGTAAGGTCCTGAACAGCATGGCTCTGAAGCTTTCTCGAAAATTGTTCTGTTTCGGATCTGGTCAGTGCTTCTGGACGGACGACAGATAAGATAATTCTTTCGAAAAAAACCGTCCTCTGCTGAAATAGACTAGGGTAGAAGGTCTTCCATGAAATTATTCACCTGGATTAATCCACCAAGGCAGAAACCACTGGCATCAACCCCAACACGTCCGGCAGAGTTATTCCCCTTGGTGCTGTAGAATGAATCACCGTCATACCAGCGACATAAACGGCCCATGGATTTCTCGCTCATTATCTGTTTGAGATCCGCATACATCTCGTCTTTGATGCATATTCCCATACCATCATTGAGCAAGATATGTTCAGTCATGCCAGCGGTGGTAAAATTGTCGACAAGCAGACGAACATCGTATTTCTCTATGTTAAAAATAGGATTTTTGGCAGCATAATTCGTGGCTGCTGACTTTCCTGAACACGGTGGAGCAACACATAAAGCCATAATGTTTATTTTCTCTCTGTATGTCTCTGTCAGCCTCAAGTTTGTATTCGGACCAAGCAGTCCAGCCATAGCAGGAATGATTGCCATCATCATTATTTCTTTTGTTGTCCCATGAGCCCTAGCAAACGTGTTAACCCAATCGATAAAATATTCGGGCGCAACTTTCTCCCATGGGAAAGCTAACTCTGAGGCATTTCTTGCGATAGCAGCCACGTCTATCTTGATTTTTTTGCGCTGGACACGAGACCTTTCCGCCATTATACTGTGTTTGCGATCGGCTCGTGGTTGAGTCGCTGCGCAAGTTTTGGCGCCTGAATTGTAATGTGATGACGTCGTCAATTTCTAATTTTCCAGGCGGGGTTAGCCTGCAGTGCAGGCGTTTCGGTAGTTTAAGATAGTTCGAGATCGGAGCGGCGCAGCGGCGTTCTGGAGCAGGCGTTTTGTGTGTGAACAGCAGGCCTATCCGATATGGTTTTCGTGCCGGCACAAAAGCTATCCAGTATAGTGTGAACGGGGCCTAAATCCACTCCGCCTATGTCAGAATTTAAAATTAGGGGTTTCCAGAAAAGATTATAATTCCCACGAATGGACTGACCATTTTAAGACCAAAAGGGTAGGGGCCCAAACAGGAAGGGAAACGAAAATTTCACTAAATATTGATATATTTGTGAATAGAAGTAGTGTAATAAAGGAAAAGATTTTTTTTTGGTGTTGGAGACTGGCACTAGTTTTTAACCAATCAGATTGCAGTATTTTTTTAGCCAACCAATCAGCGACGAGCATGCATAAATTAACAGCGATTTTGGACGGGGGGAGCTAGAGAGTGGGTGTTGGCTCTCTTCATTAGCTTTTTTTTTTAGGGGGGGAAGGGGTTTATTTTTTTGTGGGGTGGGTGTGCGTATGTGTTTTTGGGGGTGTGTTGTGTGTTTTTTATTGTTCTGCGTGCGAGTGTTGTGGTGTCTTGTTCTATATTCTGTTGAAAAAAACCCGTCAGAATATGCGAGAAGAGTTCGTGGACGGCATGTGGGAGGGCGAAAGACGCCCGGCGTGCGCCGCTTCGCTTTTTCTTTTTTTTTTCTCTTCCTTTCTTTCTCTCTCGTTCGAAAAAAAGAAGAGAAAACGAACGAGGAGCCGAGCCGGAAGTTACACTCTCGAAAGCCAAGCTGATGTGATCGTGAAATTTTATACGCTGATTTTTTAAAACGAACGGAGAGATTTTTTGTAAGATTTTTTAGTTTTTTTCTAATAGAAAAAAAAAATCAGAAAAAAATTGTAGGAATGCGATAATTTTTCTATTTATTTTATTTTTTTATTAGTAAAAATTCAAATTTTAAAATTTTTTTCACCAATCAAAATGCCACCATCGCCCTCCTTTTTGTCGCATTTTTGTTCCAGAATAATATTTTTTTTATTTATTTTCTTTCTTCTTTTACATTGTTTTTTTTTCTCGTTTTTCCCACCAATTTTACCCATGGTGATACAACGGAAAAAGTGTCTTAGGATCCGTGGTGTTAAGCAATTTAAAGAATTTGATTTTTTTAAATTCATTTTTAATTTTTTATTACCAAAAATCAAATTTTACACCGCCTTTTTGTCTCGTTTTTATTCCAGTACAACATTTTCTTTTACTTATTTTCTTTCTTTTTCCTTGTTTTTTTTTTTGTTTTGTCTTCTAACTTTTATTCCCAACGTTTTATACACCATGTGAAATCGGATTGTTCAACAACGAAAAAAATGCCTTATCGATTCGTGTCTGTATACATGTATTACGGGAGTCGAGTGATGATGCTTGATGATGTATTACCTTTATTAATACGTGGAACCGAACATTTACGTGTTAAAGGAGTGAAAATAAGTAAGCCGCTTTTAAACGTTAGCGAGGAATCACGTAAAGTTCTTTTCCCAATATATTCTGATGAAGAATGCACTATACCCTATAAGAGGCGTTATTGGGCGATAGGTGTTGAGCAATTTAAAGAAATTGGAGACACACAACGATCGTTTATTGAAAGATGGAATAAAGAAATATTCCGCTATATGAAATCTTTTGAGGAGCAGCATGAAGAAGATTTTTTACAGGACGCGCCGAATTCCTTTGAGAGCACGTCTTCGAATAGATAATGAAAATTGTTCGAAGTTAGTGAGCAGTTGGACATCGAGAAGAAACTATTATATATGGTGTATAAAGTGTCCTCTTCATTGTTGTATAATAAGAAAACACCCAATGTGGGTTCGATCTCTTCCGAGAATTAATAATAAACCTTTAACAGTTTTTTTGCAGAAAAATTTTTAATGAAAATATATATTCTGGGTACGATCGACTGAGATAAATAACACTACATTCGCATTTACACGTTCATTTTTTTTAAAAAACCCATGGAAGAAAGAGGTTACGACGATGATGACGGCGTTGAGAAAATGAATTTTCAATCCGAACTGCTCAAGCAAGCGGGTTTGGAGAAGAAGTTGAATGAGTTGTTGAGCAGTCTTTCTACACGAATATGCATAACAGAGGATCGTATGGCAAAGTGTGGCAATTTACCACCTAATACTCTAATGGAATATTTAATTAGTTTTCAACCTGACATTATCCAGATGCTGACGACCCTTCCACAGATGTATACGTTTCTTCCCATGAACGAAGAAAGAGATCTTCGAGAGATAGCGATGGTAATGATGAAAGCGCTCCAACGGATAGATGATCCGCTCCCAACATATCCGAAACGTCGTTATGTATTGATTCGGAAATGTTTGTCGGTAGTGAAGACATGTAGCGATAAATTTAGTGAACAACAATTATTTGATCATTGTGATTATGATCGGTATGTACATAACGTGATATACACGACGAATTGGAACGATCTTAAACTATTTGATTTCTACACGTGTAATTGAGGTTTTAATTAAAATATTTTCGAGATCACAAATTGAAAAAATGTGGAAAAATTCGCTGATTTGGTTTCGTGTTAATTAAAATCTTTTGAAATTTAAATGAATCCCAATGTTGACTTATAAAAAGCGTGGTTTTATCATGTCAATAACAGAAGTAACGAGAGAGAACACGGGAATTTGAATTGTTGATGAGATCATAAGTGTTTGTTTATTTTTAAAATGGCATTGCATGGTGAGGGTGAAATGATGAGCGACGAAGAAGAACGCATTGAAATTTTGAAGAAAATGAGTGATTTAAAAGAGGCGACAAAAAAATATATAAATGCATATAAAAGCGTGCAACGAGCTGTTTCAGCGTACGTAGTAAAAGGGAAAAAAGACGGGGAATTGTTGAATTGGGAAAATTATCTCGTGATACTCCAACATTCGGTATCGTCAGCGTCTTTAGGAAATTGTGAAATATAATTTTTAGAAAAAATGGAATTTTGTAAAATATGTTGTCAACAGATACAGTGGTTTGAACGGAATTATTTTACGTGTAGAAAATGTGAAGTTAATATAATGTATTGTGAATTATGTCGAAAAATTTCACCGAGAATGATTGAAATTAGAGTCGTAGCAAGTGTACTTGCATAAAGAGGGTGCTTCGTTGGCATAGACGATTTAAGCAATTCAACCCATGAGAAAATGACGGCTTGTATGTGCGGTGCTGTATTAAATTGTGAAGTTGAAGAAATTATTGTTGAAGTGTCAAGAATTGCGAACCGGGATTTAAAGATTCGTGTTGATAAAAGGTTGGGAGAAAAAGGCTACGATGTCGAGAAGCTGAATTTCCAATCCGTTCACGTGAGAATGGAGGCCGGAAGAAGAGAACAGCGAGTGAACAAACCAGAGGAAGAAGAAGAAGAAGAAACGTGGGCTTTAAGAAGAAAGAATATCCCCTTCTTTGACGAAATACACCATGTATTAAATTGTGAAGTTGAAGAAATTATCGCTGAAGAGTCAAGAATTGCGAAGCGGGATTTAAAGAACCGTGTTGATAAAAGGTTCAAAGAAAAAGGCTATGACGTTGAGAAGCTGAATTTCCAATCCGCTCATGTGAGAACGGAGTTCGGAAGAGAACAGCGAGTAGTGATAGAATAAAGAAAGATGAACAGTGAACATCTCGAATTGCAAGTAGAACTTTATTTGCATGAAGAATTTTATTTGTGGAAAAGAGAACAAATGGTTGAATTGAGGAATAAACTTATTTTATTTCTCGTTTGTGAAAAATTATTTTTTTAAGTTTTTATTATTTTTTTCTATGTACTCGTCCTGATAAAAATGTGATTTTAGTTGTTTTCGCTGAGATTTTTTATCTGTTAACGATATTAGGAGAATGAAATAAAAAAATTTCCATTTTGTTTATTTATTCATTGCTTGAAGAGATGTTTGAGGGTGAGGAAGCTGCAAAGCTGCTTCTCGACGGTCTGATTTGTGAAACAACGAATTTCTTTATTCAGAAATTACAGGAAAATAATTTCGAGCGCGATCCTTATTTACTCACAAGCGTGTGGTTGCATATCGAATCTATATTGCGAGAAAGAGAGAAAGTGCGTGAAAAAGTCGCTAAAGAGTATTTAAAGGATTTACGAAGAAACATATTGTTGAAGCAAATATTGAGTGAATAGTGAATTGTTGATAACAAAAAAAAAATGTCCGAAGAAGAAGAAGAAATGAGGATAAGTAGAAGAAAGTTTATCGAATTTGATGAGATATACCCCACGTTAAAGAAATCTTACGCGACCTATCTTAAAGTGATTCTTGTGAAAGAAGATTATTTTCATTATATGGAAGATGTTGTTTTTTTCAACGCTGTTAATTTGTCCTATAACTCAGAAATATCCAGAATGGAATCTGTACGTTATTGGACTCTTGTTGATAAGATGGAAAATACTTATAATTATGCGAAATATGTAAACATACCCCCCCCCACCCCACCCCGAAGATTTGGAAAAAAAAGGGGGGGGAAATACAAAAATGCGTGGTGTTGTAATTAATCAAACACTCTGTCAGAACGGTTGATGGATGAGGAGGGTGAGGAATTTCGAACCAATAATTTATTTCATCGAACGCTTGCGTGAAGATATAACTCGCATGGAAGAAAGTGAAGAATTTAGACGCAATTTCACTTTGAACAGAACGAAAAAAAAAGAAAAGCGGGGAAAATTTTAAAATATTTTTAAAAAAATGTGTTGTCAATTGGGAATATAAGTAGTTGAAGAGTCTGGTTTAATTAGAAAAAAAAAATGGATAGTGAGGAAGAAGAAATGTGGGTTTTAAGAAGAAAGTATATCCCCTTTGACGAAATATAGCCGACGTTGAAGAATTGTTATGCATCATATCTTAAAGTTGTTCTTGTGAAAGAAGATTTTTTTCATCAGGATGAAGATGTTGTTTATTTTAACGCCGTTAATTTATGCTATCAGGTTAAAAAAAGAATGAAATATGTACATTATTGGACTTTGATAAATAAGAATAAAAATACTTATAATTTCGCACAACATACAAATATGTACACACCACACGAGATTTGGAAAAATCCGGGGAAAAATACAAAATGTGCATGCGTTGTGCTGTAAAAAATAAACACTTGTCAATTGATCCTGACATTTGTTCGAATTAACATAAGTTAAAAAATAACTCACTCGACAATTAAAAAAAAAAATGATTGATTTGTTGTCAATTTGAATTAACATAAGTTATAAAAAATAATCCACTTTACCCTCGACACCGCAATTTCCTGTGGGTAGATTCTAAAGAAAAAACCACCAAAGTCAGTTAATGATTTATACAATCCGAGGATGGAGAGTTATTACAATGTTATCATGATGGAAAATGGAGTAAAGCGCGAAGATTGGCTGGTGAACAACGAATGGTGGATTGGGAAGACAAGTTGGCTCACCAAAGATGGTGTGCGAAAGTTTTCCGTGGTGAAGAATAGAGAGGCGAGGAACTTTCGCGAGATTTATTTTATACGAAAAGAAGTTTACGGGGAAGAAAAGCCGACAAACAATTGAGAAGAAAGAACATAAACTCGTATTTATTCTAAAAAAATGAACAACGATAGAAAAAAACCCCTGCTTAATATTACATTCTCTAACGCGTTTAGCCAGTTCGATTAGAGTTTGAATGTTTTTTATGTACTAGATGCGCAATAAATTGTTTCTGTATGTTTTATTGTTGCCAGTGTGAAGTAGCTTTGAGTTTCAGGGAACATAAAGTACACTGCGTTTGCAAATTCGATTTCACTAATGTTCTCATCCCACACATCGCACCATATTAACACCGCGTTGAAACAAGTGACTTTCTTGTTAACCAGCAATGCTAGAGAAAACTTATTCTCACGTTGTTTTTTCTCGAACGGTCCTTCATCGATTGAATGAGGGCCATAACGATCAATAAAAAACTCCACATTCCCCCCTTGACGCAATTTTCTTAATAGTGCTCTATAGAATCCAACTTGTACGTTTTTGAACATCTGCATCTTTTCACTACGTTTACATAAAAACTCCCACCACGCACCATCTATTATTTTTCTACGTCCAACTTCTATTTGTTCGCTACCATTAGCGAGAATGTCCATTTTTTTGTTTGTTTTTTTTTAAAAAATCCGAGAGTGTTTTATACTGTACGTAAAAAAAAAACCACAAAAAATTATCGGGATTTTTTTAGAAATTCTGTATAACAGGAGGTTTGCAAAAAAAAAAGTCGAAAAAAAATGTCGAAACGCGATCATGACGGTCGTGTGAAAGTGAGGAGCGTCGAGCCTGTTTCCAGTTTATCTATAAAAATGTTACGTTGTATGGTTCCTGAATTGAGACGTTTTTCTTCACGTTATATGGGTTTGTTATATTGGATAGCCGGCGCGATAGATTATTACGAGGGAGATTATATACTAGGAGTTAAGAGAAGATCCCCGGGTGAAAAAGAAGAAGAACCGATTGAGGATGAGGACGTTATAGATTATTTATACCACGGAACAGATTATTTGTATAAAGGAAAAGTAACGGGCGACGAGTGTGATATGAATTACCATCCACATATCGTTATTGAGAATGGAGCGCAATATTTATTTCCGTATTTTGAGAAGAATCGTCGCCGCGGATGGGCTGTTTACCGAACGTTCAGAGGGGAGATGATGTTGAAGCGAACACGTGGTTTTTATTGTTGTGATTTCTATTCTAATTATTCTTATTTTATGCATATTCCGTACGTAGTTAAACAAGAATTTGCATATCTGTATCACCCTAAATTAGTTTGTGTGAACAGTGCGACGAACGAATTAGTTTATCCGTTAAATACTGCATTATATACATTATTTCACGCTATTAATTTAAGATATGGCGAAAGAGTTTTCATGACTGCGTATTACCTATTCACGATCGCGCCCGAGTTTTTTTCGAGTTTGTTTTCAAGAAGCAGCGGTGGGGATTTCGATATCGATTTGTTATATTCGTTTGCGTTGATTTTTTAATTTTATTGTGAGAATCACAACCCTTTGGGGGTGTTATTGGGTAAAAAAAAAGCAGTGTATTCAATTGAGACGATATCAACGTTTATTGAGAAAAAATTAGAATGGGTGATGGATGAGGTTGAGGGGGACGCGTGTAATTATGCTTATTGTAATTATTTGTATAGAACACGCGAAATTTGCATGTATAAAAATTGTAAGAAAATATGTACGCACCATTTAGATAATTTGAAAGATTCCAAATACGTTTTTAAAAAAAAAAGTGAGAAAAATTATAGAAAACATCCTCGCGATTATCCATATTTACACCATATTTACCGATTATCACGGGTATTTTGAATTAAAAACAAAATTTTTATACTCTTCTATTTATGTAAAGAGTAGGGATGATCGTTTGTGTAAACACCGATATATAAATTTTATTTTACCTAATGATAAAAACATTATCGATAGCTTCGTGAACAAATAGTTGTGTAAAAAAAACTTTTGTAAAATCAAAAACTTTAATGTAAGCAAAAAAATTTATTGTAATTAGTGGAAAAATTTCTGTAAAAGAATTTAATTTAAAAAAAAATATAATTTTTTTAGAAAAATGCATGTTAATAGTGGTATTTTACGTGGAATTAACACAGGGGAAATTTATGCGAAACGGATACAATCTGAACAAATATACTTATTAATTAATTCATCGTATGAATTTAAAATAATCGGTGTGGAAAAAGATTATTTTACAAAAGGGAGTGATAAAGTTATTTTTGAACCATTATGTTCCGTGGGTATCCCAACTCTCCCGCATAAATATTATTGGGGGCTAAGTAGAAATCATGATTTTACTAACGAAATAGATGAATTTATAAAAAATCATCACTTTATTCACTGAAAATCATATGTAAAATCTACCGCAGATGCAATTGTAAAAATTATTTTTTTAATTGATAATAATAATACAATTTTTCATTTTGTTTTGTTGTCTTCAGCATTTTTTTCGTCTTTTACTTCTCTCAAAAAAAAATCAAAAATAAATCCCATTGTTTATTTTTTCGTTTGTTTTAAAAAACTACTTACTCGACTGTAAAGTTCTCGACACAACCAATTTTCTTCAACCACGCGCCAAATCCTATTTGTTTTATTTCCTCGCAAGCTTCGCATTTCTTGTCAGCATCGCATAAAGTTATTGCTTTCACACGTAGATTTTCGTACGCAGACATTTTTAGATAATAATAAAATCTCCAAATTTCACACTTCTGATTATCACGCAAAGTTAAATCTCCTTTCACAACACGTATACCCCCATTTTAAAAAACCTCGTTACTTATATTATTTACATATTTTTTAAAAAATTTAAAATATTGGGAAAAAAACAAACTAAATTTTTTTAACCTCAAGAAAAAATATAAATGAGGTTTCACAAACCGTATTTTCATCAGAGTAATCGTGCGTTATCGTGGGTGAACCTGGTTTATTCTTCTTTTATTGGAAAGTGTGCTTAACACTTTTTTTTCAGACTTTTTTTTTTATAGTCTTTTAAAAAAACAAATTACCTTAATAAGAAACACCTTTTCGTTTAATATATTATTTATTATGGAATTATATTTAAAACAATATGTGACGAACGAACGTGTACTTCAAAAGTATTCGGATCTCTCGCAAAAAGTGGTCGCTCTTCAAAAGAAGAATAGTAAACCGATATTAGCGAAAGTATACCCCACGAGTAAAGCGTGTTTGAAATTTACTATGCAGGCGATGATGGAATTAGAAATGGATTCGATTCCTGAATTGATCAGCGTTATTCAACAATCTAACGGAACGTTCAATTGGGATGAGCACGTCCATATTGTGGTTTCGAGCTATCGAAATTACAAAAACGATGAAATGCGTTTGGTGTTACGTGGTAATGGCTATGGAACCGGTGAATTAGTAACGCAGAAAAAAGCTCTCGTTATACCCGATGAAGATTTAAGCTTTGACCACGACGCACCACTAGCTGGAGACGTGGAAATTGTCGGAGAAAACGAGACGTGGAACGACGAGTGGGGGGGTTTTTCTTTTAAGAAAACAGATAGCCTGCAAGATATCGCAACGCAATTCGGGCGTTTTTATCACGATGTGTGCGGGTCTGCTGGGAAAAAAAGAAAAGGTAAACACAAATCCGATAAAACGACGACGAAGAAGAAGAAGAAAACTGATGATGAACTCGCTGTAGAAGTCGAATGTGAGTTTAATTTGTTTGGTGAGGAAGAAACAAAAACAAATAATTTAAATGCGACTGCTGTGGCTGAATTAATGTATTTTTTTTTGCAATCAGGAAAGCTAAGTTTAAAAGATTGTATTTGTAGATATAATGATGAGATTAACGAGGGGTTAAAAGAAGGTGATAAAGTAGATTTTGTCAGTATTATAAACACTCCCGCTTTTGAAGAGCTCGAATACATCTCTGAAATAATACCTCACTGAAATATTGTAAAAATTTTTTCTTTTCTTGGAAAAAAGGAAAAAAAATGGGGAGAAAAAAGGAAAAAAAATGGGGAGAAAAAAGAAAACTGAAGTGTTTAGTGAAGATTTTATTAAAAAAGCATCGCGACTTTTAAAAGGAGAAACGTTAGAATTGAAACATTTAGAAAAATATAAACATAAACTCGCTAGAAAAAAATATAGACGATTAAATATACATGTGGGTGAAAAGAATGAACAGTGGGAAATTGTATAAAAAAAAAAGAAAGAAATATTTTACGTGGTGTTTCCACAAAACTTATTTATATTACTTTATCGCCATGAAAACGTTCAAAGAATTAAGTGGGCGAGATTTAATCGTCAATTTCGTTATTGGCTCGTGTGTATTGATGTTTATTGACGCTACGTGTGGGTGGAATTTTTAAAGAAAAAAACGGCGAAAAATACAGCGGAAAAATTTGAAAAATTTTAAAAAAAAGAAGCGCATAAAAAAATTCAGTGCGACGAAGGATTAGAATTTCAAATAATTCGTAAAGTATTAAAGAAAAAATACAATTTTGAAGTTTTTCATACGTTCAATTGGGAAATTAAAGCCTCTCACGTCGAAAGAGTAATTCAAACTTTAAAAACAATGGTTCGACGTGTTTTAACGTTGACCGGCGGGTTCGATTATTATTCTTATTTTCACATAATTCTCGAAAGATACAATAAATCCCCGCATAAAAGTTTGGGTGGATTCACCCCGTACGAGCTTTATCGTGGGGATAAAAAAAAAAAATATTACTACGTAAAATGATATCTCCCGTCACTTTTACTAAATCCGTGTTGAAGGAAGGAACGCTTGTGCGAATAGCGCGTGGAAAAACGAATATTTTTGAAAAAAGTAGTTTACGACGGTGGACAAACGAAAAATTTAAAATCAGAAAAGTATTTGTAACGGATCCTGTGATGTATGAATTGGAGGATTTAAACGGTGAAAAAATCAGGGGAATATTTTATCGCGAAGAATTACAACAATTATGAATTTACAAATTTTAAGCAACACCGTTCTAAATGATGGTGGGACAAACTACACGAATGAATTTGAAATGAAATTAGCCGAACCGATTGACGCCGTAAATCATGACGCATTTTTTGAATTAACAGAAATTTCTTACCCAGGAACGACGAAAAATATCGCAGATGACTCTTGTTGGGGTTTTTTTCATTATGATGTTTGTAATTTTAAGTATAGTAAAGAGGATGGACGTTATGTGTGAACTCCAAGCTAGCCATAACTAGTGATAAATTCCTTATTCCAGAGGGGAGTTATACTTTAGAAAATTTATTGCGGTATTTAAATAACACTTTAAAAATGAATATGATATAGCGTTTATATTAACATCGGGCGGTAAAGTAAAAATAACGGTAAATGTACGCTGTGAATATTGGGTAAATCAAGAAACACCGACAATAACCGTCAATGGCAAGAAGAGTAAAGGATATGATGGGGAAGATTGTGATTACTATCATATGTCAACTGCTTCATCAGTGGGAACCGATAAAAAATTTTGTGTTATTAAATTGAAAATTTCTAAAAAATTAGCTTTTATGCTGGGATTTGTGGATGATGAAGTTTCATTTTTTCAAACAACTTCCGGTAAAATTTATGATATAACACAAACGGTTGTAGCACCTCATTTACCCGACATATCTGACGGTTTAGATAAAATATTTATTGTAATGAACTTGAAAGAAGTTTTATTGGTGACACATCTGCCGAACTTATCACTACAGTTCCGATTCGTTGGAGTGAACAAGGAAAAGGGAATGGTGAATTAATTATTTACTCCCCACCAGTTCCGGTTAAAAGAAAATTTAAAAAAGCAAACATTTCATCGTTACACATTGCGTTAAAAGATAGTGTAGGTGTTAGAGTCCCATTTGATTCGGGAACTGTTAGTATCGAAGGTGTAGTTCATTATGCTTAAATTACATTTTAAAGCGCGTGAAAATAGGTTAATTATGCTTAAGCACGAAATCTCATTTCCTTTTTCGTCTTTTTCATACAGCGATAAAAAAGTATTATGGAATTTAAATTCTATAGAATGTAAAAACATTCGAGGAAATTTTCGTTTATTATTTTGTAGAAATTTAGATTTTTCTAATATTCAGACCAACGGTAATGAGAAAAAAATTGAAAATTTAACATGTTTGAATGTAAGATGGTGCGGAATATATTCGAGTACTCAAGATCAGCACTTGTTATTATCTAAACGTTTATTATTATTTTATGATGAAAAAACCCCTAAAAAATCGGAATCTAAAAAAAAACTACCACTAATGTTACTATCAAACACTATGGAGAAAAAAATTCAATTTTTTATTGCGTATGAAAAAGATGCTGATAAAAGAATGCGTAATGAAGAAATTATACTCATACTGAATTTGTTTGAAGAGGACGAATAAAGAGAGAGAGAGGGGGAAAAAATGAGTAAAAAATCATCTAAATTAGATGAAAAAGACTATTTGGATTTATTAAATGGAAAAAAAAATGCGAGCGGATATCATCGCAACTATTTTGTGATCAAACAAGAAAAAAATCCAACTAAAGCAGAAATTTTACTCGACGGTCGTGTGGGGTTTCCCCCTAAAATGGATGAAGAGCATGAAAAATTTTTTGTAAAACCTGCAAAAAGAAAAAAAAAAGTACATCCTGAACTTTTACGTCTTTTTAGATAATCGCAAACTTTATTACATTTTTTCAAATCGCAACTATTTTTAAAAAAAATATTTATCGAACTTTAAAGAATTTTTTGTATGTATGTAAAACCTAAAAAACCTAGATTTTACATGTATTTAATAAAATGATTTTCGTCCAAAAATTCATTTCCCGGTTGTTATCGCGAGGGGAAAAAGAGAAAAAACAAAAAAAAATGGGTCGGAAAAATAATAAAAAGAAAAGAAAAGTAAGAAGAAAAAACAAAACAAAAAGAAAAGTACAAAAAGGGGGTGCTTTTGGTGCTGGTATGACACTTGGAATGTTTTTACCGAAGTTATTGGATACGGCAAAAGGTATTCTTAAAGTTAATATTTAATTTTTTTTAAAAAAAAAGAATGGATAACCCCCACGATGAAGAGATCGATCAACACGAGACATTATTTTCAAAACCTTTACAGTTATTTAAACCTTCGCCTTTTAATGATCTTTTTACGGAGAACAGAACCGACGTAGTCCACCCCGTACCTAACACGCCTTTGATGTTTAATTACTCCGGCTAGTAATTTTAATTATTTCGCATCCTATATAAAACTTCTCACGCGTGAAACACCGAAAATGTTTAAAGATTCACGTCAAGTAAATTGCGGGTATTTAGATACCGCTAATCAAATGGATGTCGTTGTTGGAAATGTTGGATCACTGAACAGACGTCTTCTTATAAACAATATCGAGCAGGTACAACTTATTGATAAAATTGATCTACCGTGTTTTAGTGAATCTGGCAGGGAAGTTTTTTTACCATCAGCTTTAAAATCGAGCTAAAATATGCAAGAGCAGCTAAAGCCCTCCTTTTCATGGGTGGCAACCATGCTGATGAAGACTTTGCGAACATGAGAATGTCAATAGAAGATCTACATTTAAGAATACCCGTTTATAAACCAAAAGATCAGTTGAGCAACGCGTTAAATACAGCGTTTGTTACCAATTCACAAGAAGCACGATATTATTCATCGACATTCCGTACGGTAACGGCGACTGTCCCCGATGGACGAAGATCGCACATAGAAAACGATATTTTCAATAGTTCGTGCCCTGTTCGTTTATTTATCGTGTATGTAAGACGTGTCAATTTTGCCGGTGCGATGGATACAAACGTGTTTCGTTTTAGATGGGAAAATTATTCAAATGTAAACGTCACGGTAAACAGCGTATCTGTCGGGACGGTAAAAAATTCAATTGAAGCATACGAGCAATTATGCAATGTTCTTAATAAAAATCATTCCGAAATGCTGATGACTTATGATGCTTTTATAACTGGGTATGCGCTTCTAGCTTTCGATTTAACTACAAATTCCGATACTCATTTAAAAGTGTTACCCAATCGACCTAACGGTGTTGTCAACATGCATATGGAATTTTCACATAATACTGCTGCTGGAAATATTTTTTTTATTGGTGAATTTCGTAACGAGATAAAAGTTGGTATGAAAACCCCTGCTCGAATGCTATACGATATATAATTTTGAAAAAAAACAAAAACTATTCATTTCTCCCGTCCCGTGATGGAGAAAGCTAGTACAAATTCAAAAAAAAAAAAAATTAAAACTATACGTGGGGGAAATATAATTGATAAAAAAGCACATTTAAACAAAGGGCATATTATAGTACAACCTGTAGTGTCGAAATATGCCTAAAAAAATAGAAATGGAAATGAATGAAAAAGAAAAAAAAAAAACAAGAAGAAGAAGAAGAAGAAGAAGACACTAAATCAGAAAATGAAAAAAAAGAAGAAGAAAACTCATCTGTTTTTTCAGAGGAAATGGATTCTTTTTCTGAAAGTGAAGAAGAAGAAGAAGAAGACGAAACGGGGATATTAAAATCTTTAATATTATATAATCAACTTATGGGAAAACAAAAAGAGAAAAAGAAAAAAAAATTCATACCTTCGCTTAAAGAATTTTTTAAAGTAAATATGGTTAAAAAACATCACTTATACGATGAAAATTAAAAAAATATATATTACTTTTAGCGAAAAGTATCGTGGAAAAAAGAATTCAAATAAAATGCGGGAATGACTATTTATATATACTTAAAAAAATGGTACATAAAAAGATTAATTCGCACGATCTTAAGATCATGATATGCGAAGATCATTGTCTTAGCACCGTGTTTGAAAGAGCGCTTAAATTTTTAAGTAAAATTGAAAAAGAAAATGAATAAATTACAATTAGCTGACGCTGTTAAATTTAATGAAATGTTTGAATATTTAAAATCCGATCATGAAAATAAAAAAGTTTCTTCAAGGAATAAAAAACCAAGATGAATTTCAGTTGGAAGAAAAAGAAAAGGCGATGGATGAGGCTGTTAAATTAAAACAAAAAGATCGTATTGGGCAAAGTATGGTGGAATTTTTAAAACAGGAAAATGCTGTTAAACGTAAAGCAGACAATTTAGCGATTACTAATGAAGAAGCGAAGAAGAAATCGGACAAGGACGAGCAAGGTGATGATGATAAACACACAAAAAAAAAACGAGTAGTGAAAGAAAAAAAAATAAATTTTTAAATAAAAAAGGATTGAAAAGCAGTACTCTTCAAATGGGAAAGAAAAGTATTAATCACGAGGATTTAATATACGATTTATCACACAATGCTAGCAAACAGTTTATGTTAAACCTTAATGAACGGAGAGCTGCTTTAAAATTTAAAAAAAAAAATATGCCTGCGAGTATTATTAAGAACAACACGTTGAGAAAACAGTACAGTTCAAAACAATACGAAAGCGATCTAACAACAACAGCAACAAGCGCATCAGCATCAGCATCGAGTGATACCGATGGCGATCTCTTTTGGGTGCCAGAAACAAAAAAAAAACCAACATAGAAGCGATATAGAGGATAATCCTACCAGCGATCTGAGTTTTCTTTATTCACGTCAAAAAGCTCGCGGTAGATTGTCAGATTAAAAAAAAAATGAAGGAAAAAAAAATATTGTAAATTCATATGTTTTTTAAAACGTTTTCTGTATACCAACGAGATTGAAAAGCTAGCGTTTGAGAATGTTTTTTTAAAAAAATTTTTTTGGGGGGGCTTTTCCGGCAGACATGTTTCCTGAAAATATAACGAGAAATTGCTGTTGGATATGGAACACGGATGAAAGTGATTCTGACGGTCGTCATTGGATAGCTATTTGGTTGGACGGGGATAAAATGTGTTTTTTTTATAGTTTTGCAAAGTCCACCGATTTTTATCACCGTGATTATTGGGAAAAATTTGCGGAAAAAAAAATAAAAATTTACTTATGCACAGAAAAAACAATTACAATCGAAACTAACGTATACTTGCGGCTATTGGTCCTTATTATATTTATACGAAAAAAGCAGAAACAAAATAGAAAATAATGCAAATAATAAATGGTGGGGAAAAAAAAGTAAAACAGAAATAGGAAATGAAATGAATTTAAAAAAACAAATAGATTTTAGATTTGGTAATGTTATCGATAAATTAATATTTAAAAAATGTAAGTAAAGAAGAAAAACAGCAATGTTGTCGTAATTTTTATGAATCTTTTATTAAATAATTTTTTAAAAAATTTTTTATTTTTTTTATTTTTAAATTAGACATGTAAGCATGAGTAGGGGTAAAATTCCTCTTCCTTTTTGGTTTTTTTCCCCTCCTCTTTGTCTTTTTTTTAATCCCCCTCTTTGCCTTTTTTTTAAACCCCTTCCTCTTTGTCTTTTTTTCATTCCACCTCCAAATTGTTTTCTATAAGCGTTCATAAGCCCTAAACCGGGAAACCATCCTATTTTTCTTCTTCTACCCCCACGTTGTTGAGGAAATCCTAAGAACCCCCTCCACATTCCGGGAGCATAAACGGTTGTCCCCCCACTCTGTTTATACATTTTTGTAAAAAAAAACTCGGGTGTTCATTTTTTTCTATTCTTTCGAGGGGCTAAAAGGCTTAAAATGAAAAAACCTCCTTTTTGTCTTTTTTTTTTATTTCTTTTTTGTTTATTCTTTACTCTGATAAAAAAACTTGTTCCCTGTCCTTTTTTTTCCCCATCACCAATTTGGGTTGTAAAGCAGAACTCTTTTATGGCGTTTATACCGTTGTGACTTCACACCGCCACTTTTTTTTTTTCATACGGTATAAACGTGCGGGTTCATTCGACCGTCTCGCGCGAAAAGAATAAAAAAAAACCCCTAGTTGACGTTGTTTTCGTTTCATGTTTTTTTATAAGTGGAGACGAAAATAAATAACAAAACAGTATATATTAAATATTTTTATTTTTTTTAAAAAAAAACATCTTTTATTTTACACATTATAAATTAACGTGTTTTCACCGGGAAATATATTAGTGCGTACGCGTGTATTTTCGTAACTATTTGGCGCGTTATCAAATGATAAATACCCGTACGGGTCTTTATTAATCTCGTCTAAAATAGAGGTGAATATTTCGCGATTAATTTTCTTATTGTCAGCAATAGTATACATATTTCTAACATCGGCTAAATTTTTGAACATTAAATGATATTGACTATTGACACGTGAATTTCGTAATTTACCATCCCCGTACATCAAATTTTGACATACAAAAATAACGCTAATATTTTTATGATGTGCGTCACGACATGCGAAGTTATTTAAATTATATAAATTTTTTTTCGAAGAAGCGGAAACAGTCATAAGATCGTCTAAAACGACTAGAGTATTATCGTTTAAACTTGTTTGCAAATCGCTAGCTTTTGGAATACCCTTATTACATTCGATAAATTCAATTTGCAACCCTTTTTCTTTCCCCACGCATTCGATCTCACTGTACAGCGGTTGATGTGACGTGTATAGAAAAACAACCTTATTAATTAAGGGTGTTATCATTACCTCGATAGAATGTAATAATTTATAAATCCAAAACGTTTTCCCACACTGCGATGGTCCGCATAATGTTAACATAAATGGGTGTTGAAATGGTATTACAGCGTCGTTTAATTTATGTCTCTAAAAACCATAAGGAACGGTGTAAAAATTATTTTTAGCTATGCGTTTATTAAAGGTGAAAGTAAATAATTTCACTTCATCTTCAATAAAAATATTGTTAATTTTATCGCGCGTTATTTTATCTGTATATTCAATTTTAATCACCTGCGAATTATCTTCAACACAATTTTTTAATGATTCGAAATTTAACTGTTTTTTTTTATTTTTTCATTGGATAAACTAAACCCTTTTATATGCACAGTTTCGTTATCTAAATTTGTTCGATACGAATACGACTTCGGCCCCGTTGAACAAAATTGAGTGATCCATTCTTTTTTTTTTAACTCATTTGTTAATTCTCCTAGGTAATTCCCCCTCTTAGCTAATTCATCGGTATTTTTACTCGTGTAAATTATGGAATCGGTGTCAAAATACAAAACTCGCTCGCCTAAACCGTCGATCAAATCGTACAATTTTAATCGTGCATAGGCTGTAACAAAACTCGCGATAACTACGTTCCCCGTTTTTAACGGAGTTGTAACAACGTCGGATTTTTGATAAGTGACGCGTAGGATGTTTTCGTTAACAAAATCAGTCGAAGTTAATTCTACATTCGGATCGTTCGCTAACGTTATTAGGTCGTGGTAATCAGATAAAAAATCAACTTTCGTATTATTAACGTTTTGCGCAAATTTACCCCAAAGCGAATTTAATATATTTTTGGCTGTGGCGCGTAAACCGGGGTTATATTCTATTTTATCTTTATCTAATAAAATCCCCTCGTTTTTATAATAATCAGCGATATATTTATCAACCTCGGCATCGATTAAGTTTTTGTCATCATCGTAACATTCGTCTGGAAAACTGCTCGCCTCTTGTTTTATTTTTAAAAAACAATTTACGAACTCTTGAAAAATTCTTTCTTTCCGCGGGTAATGGTAAATTTCATAGGCTTTAATAATTCGATATCCCTTTTCAATGGCTTTATTTACTTCTACGCTAGTCCACGTGCCGAAAATACAACGCTCGTCTTCGTTGTGCGTACAACGCGTTAATTGAATTGAATTAGCGCATGTGCGGCATAAAGGGAATATTAATTTTCCATTGACGCAGACGGGTAAAACAGGGAAATAAAATTTTTGTGGCGGGAGAATACGGCATTTTACTAGTCCGAATACTTCAGATATTTCTACGGTCTCGCACTCCTCTTTAATATATATCGTCGGATGACCGAGAGGATATTTATTAGCTTTTTGAACGTAAGGGTATAAAGATGTGAAATCATCGTAATTAATTTTTTCATTTTCACTAGCATTTTTAAACAAGCAAACGGACGGTGTTCGTCCCCCGTAAAGCGCATCTCTCACTTCTAACGGGAGATAAGGAGTGAAAAAATTCTTTTTTTCAATCATGCATTTTTTTGTAAGTTTACATTCCTCCCGAAAATCACACTCCCATTTTTCTACTACTTTATAACCAGCTTTTTCCAATCGATGTGTAAATTTTTTCGTCCCTGCATAAAGGTGAAAAAATGGAAAACCGCTCGCCTCTTGTTTTATTTTAAAAAACAATTTACGAACTCTTGAAAAACTCTTTCTTTCCGCGGGTAATGGTAAATTTCGTAGGGAAAATAACATTTCGGGCAGCCATGGAAATAGCACACGTGAAACTGATAGACGGTACCGTCATAAAATCCGTCAACATAACGTCCCAAAATTTGCTTCTCACCATTTCGCGAACATTTGTACTCTAACATCCCGTTTGCTTCTTCCACGTTTACTTCTTCTAACCATATCAACGCTACAACACTTTGATTAGCACGCCCTCTATACCCCAAAGCCGGTATGATCCCCACACATTTTTCTCTTAAAAAATTCATTCGAAATACTTTCAACGCCAAACTCGCTATGGTAATACATTCTATATCGTAAAAAGGACTAACACCCGAAGTTTCCCGCATAAACATAGAAAATTTAACGCATCCTTTTCGTAAAATATCAACATCCGAACTACAGTAGTAATACATTTCTTCTTCAAACATGTATTGTTTTTCTTTCTTTTTCAAATACCATTTTTCAAACTCAACTTTTGTTTCCTCATCCATATTTTCAAGATCGAAATAATCACGCGCAACAACCCCGCCTACATATGATAAATCTGTAAATTTATACGGGTGAAACCCTTTAGTTAATTCTTCAATCCCCATTGTTTTTGGAATTTTGGATAATTTCATGTGTAAAAATGAAAAGCTATCGAAAAAAGTAATTTTTTTATCGGGAATTTTCAACATTATCTTACACCCGTTCATTATAGTATCTGGATAAATTTTTTTTTCATTGATGAGATATTTGAAAATAAAAATCGTATCAAATCGCCCCCCATTATGTGCTAACCAAACAGAATTTTCTTGTTCTAATATAAATTCACATAATTCCGACACAGTATTATCTCCTTTAAAAACAAATTCACGTTTTCCACAGCAAGGTTGAATATTGTCATCCGCTGTGTAATTTTTACTTTTTTTAAATTCAATATTTTCACATTTACAACATACTTTTTGCACGATGCAATAATACGGTATCATTAATTTATTCTTATCGGTACGCGTTTCAAAATAAAAAAAAATAAATTTGGGTTTACCCCCTTTTTTTTTTATGGTTTTCATATAACAAAAATGCGATTTATCCTTATAATCGTTGCAATGAAAACAAAAATGTTTTTTACAATTATGCTTTTTTACATTCTTCGCGGAGAAAAAACGAAATCGAGGTACAATCTTATCGCACTGCTCGCAAAAAAAACATGTATTGGCACGGTGTTATTTTACCGTAGCTAGGCTGCATAGGGGAAAAAACACGGTTTGTTAAATGAGTTGAAAAACAATTTTCATTATAAAATAAAATATTGCAATTAGAGCACTCAATTTTGCAACCGGTAGGGGGGCAATTAGATTGGTTATAGCAACGTTGACATGTTAAGTAATTACTACATATATGTGAATCTTTACGTTCAAAATGTTTAAGATAACTCATGCATTTAACACAAAATCTATCTGGTGGGAGTTTTGAAAACTTAACCATGCTTAAAACAACGTCGTAATGCTCATTATTCAACCACAAACAAACGACATCGTTGGTTAACTTAATTAAATTCCCCTCTTTATCACAGCGCAAATCATAAATTATGTCATTATCAAATTTATCCGAATATATTACCAAATCAACACCCTGGTATTTAAGGAATTTTTGATAAACATCGGGATAATGTTTTGTTTTCACACTCCCCTCAGGTATTCCGCATATTTCATAAATATTACGAATTTCATCAATAGTGTACAGTGTATCGACACCGGAGTGAGGAGATCTTTCCATTTGCACGTATCGCGTGTCTTTTTTTAAGTACGATAACGCTACTAATAAACTAACTACGAAACAACAATTTTTAATAATTTTGTTTAGCCTGTTGCATACGACATAAAAAACACCCACGCGTTGATCGCGACCGTATTTTTCCACATTTTTCCCACCGCCACCCCCGTCATCACCTGTACCTTCCCCCAATTTTTGATATTTTTTTTTTTTATTCCTCAGTTGTTTATTTTTTTTTTTATTTTTACTATACGTATATATTTTTTTTCGTTTTTCTAATAATCCCATTATCTCACTCACATCTTCCGTAAATTTTTTTTTTTTCCAGCCATTTTTTTTTCTAAAAAAAGAAAAAAATTTTCTTTTTTCTTTTTCTTCTTCACCATCAACACGATCAATTACAACATTATCTGAATTACGTATATTTATACAATTAAATGTGAAAAAGGGTTTATCTTTAGAACACATTCCACCCATTTTTTTTAAAAAAAAACAAAAAAAAAACAAAAAAAAATAAAAGCTTAAGGTTTTTGCTAATACCAATTATTTAAAACCAAAATCCGGTGGCTTACGATCAAATTCATATCGAAGTTTATTTAAAAAATAAAAATAACGGAGCTACTTACATTGGTTATGAGATCGTCGATAATGACACGGAAATACTATTCACTCCTTTTATTTTAAAAGACTGTCTAAAAGAATTTCAAAATAACGAGGGTGAAAATTTAATATTTATTTCAAGTTTTGAATTAACACAACGTCTAAATTGTATGCAGAGAAAAATAATAAACATACCTTCAGATATATTGTATAAAGTAGAATGTTTAATAAATTTATTAAACAAAAAGAAAAAATAGAAAATAACCACGATCTTTACATGGGAATAAGAACAATATTCTAAAAAAAATTAAAAAAAAAAAGAAGGTTAAACAAGGTGTGAATAAAGGTGGGCGAAAAATGAGTTTAATTTCACAAAATGTACGCAATGTTCTACAATGTCGAAGCAATACATTGAAAAAAAAAAGATGTCGAAAAAGAACAGCACATACGAGTAAATGTTGGATACATTTAGCAAAAGAAAATAACTTACGTGTTAAAAAATCACGTATTCCTAATGCTGGTAAAGGCTTGTACGCTTGGAAAAAAACCTTCGGCTGTCTTTCTGATGTTGTTGACTACACAGGTAAAAAAACCACAATGGCTGAAATGGATCGGAAATATGGTAGTAAAACAATCGCGCAATATAGCTTATGTGATGGTCCTCATCATTGTGTCGACGCTTATAAATCAACCCACGGTCCAGCACGATTTTGTAACGATGCGAGAGGATCGCGGTATAAAAATAATTCCTGTTTTACAGGAACAACAAGACACAATAATCGATTTAAATTACAAACCACTTCAGCTATAAAACCACATCAAGAAATTCTCGCTGACTACGGTGACGAATATTGGCCACGTGGATATTTAAAAAAAAAACAAAAAATGAGTAAAAACCGAAGAAATAGAAACGTCAGCTTTCGAGGAAAAAAAAGACAAAGAGGTGGTTCAAAAAAAAAAATTCAAAAAGTATTGAAAATTATGAAAGATTTTGAATCTACCAAAAAAAAAAATTTTTAAAAAGATAAAATCCGGTGTGAATAAAGTAAAAAAATTTTTAAAAAAACAATTTGGCGGAGTGCAACCGAGTGAAGACAGATATCAGCAGTTTGGAGGGATGGTGTTACCCAATAGATATTATTTAAATTAATTTTAAAAAAATCAAGAAAAAAACAAAGAAAGAAAAACCCAAAAAAAGTGTACTTTTTATTTTTTTTAAAAAAAATTATCGGAATAAATTACACGAGTTTCATACGTTACGTAGGGTAGATGAGCTACCCCGTATTTTACACCCTTTTTTTAAATGAATTCTGTAAATTGAATATGTTGAAGTAAAATTAAGTCATCGTCTCGGGCTAAATCATATTTTAAATTTTAAATTTTAACTGAACTTGAAAACATAGGTAAACTAAAATACGCGTCTTTTGAATTTCGAGGAATTAGTTGAGCAGGTGATATATCATATGCAACATAGAGATTTTTTTTATCAAATTTTTATTTACTTGAAATATGGTAAAGAAAATACTTCCTTGATCTTCAGCCTGTACATTTTTAGAAATTTTTATTTCTATAGAATCAATAATTTTTCTTTTTTCCCACGCGTCTGCATCGGGAGTATGCGTTAAAGAAAATGGGTAGGCATTTTGCGCATTCACCCCGCTATTTATATGTCTAAAAGTGATAACTCTCGTTTGCTCATTAACATAAGGTTCGATGATAGATCCTTGACGTGCTGTTTGTTCTCGAAAATGATATTCCTGGTTGGCGAGTTTCACCGGGGTTTTTCCGTACTCGTCTAGTGAATAAAACCAAAAACGTGGATTTTTTATAATAATTTTTTTATCAGCCATAATAATGCAAAATTTTATCTCCTTTTTTTGTATCGGGTGTTAGATCGGTAACTTCTGCTGTGAAAAGCATAACCTCGTATGAAGAGCAATGAACATTATGTTTTATATGTTCCTTGCAAATCTTTATATCTTTATGAAAATATTTAGCTATTTTCTACGAAAGCCGAGGAGGGACTTCATACTTCACACTTCATACTTCACACTTCACACTTCACACTTCACACTTCACACTTCACACTTCACACTTCACACTTCACACTTCACACTTCACACTTCACACTTCACACTTCACACTTCACACTTCACACTTCATAATTATAGCTGTCAACCTGTTCGCAGGCTAAGTTTGTTGTGCCGCCGTTCAAAATGGATGAAGAGGTGAGTGTATATACTGTGTGTTATATGGTTGATCAGTGATGTGCTTGATACAACCACAGAATAGCAACACGACTGTCGATGAATTTTCAAAGTGATCAAACTTCTCACTTCATACTTCATACTTCACACTTCATACTTCATACTTCACACTTCACACTTCACACTTCATACTTCACACTTCACACTTCACACTTCACACTTCACACTTCATACTTCACACTTCACACTTCACACTTCACACTTCACACTTCACACTTCACACTTCACACTTCACACTTCACACTTCACACTTCACACTTCACACTTCACACTTCACACTTCACACTTCACACTTCACACTTCACACTTCACACTTCACACTTCACACTTCACACTTCACACTTCACACTTCACACTTCATACTGAGCACAGTTGGGTTGTATCTTGGCGGCACGGTGTTGCGCTTCAGAGGTCAAGTGTATAATTTTAACTCTCCTTGTCATCCTTCCTTATGTTTTGGTAAGTTGTATAATTTTATGTGGGAATCAATTAACAATATGTGGTTCAGTATGGATAACATTTACACTGAACATTTGCAGGTTACTATCTTTACTCGTCTTTACAAACATGATCAGTGTATCAACGTGTGTTTTACCGGCTTATACACCAGCGTTGAACACAGGTGAAGGGCTGAACAAAGAGAACTTAATCAGAAGTCATTTTATTCAAGGTTTTACAAACACAGAAATTGCTGGTTTTCTAGCTTTGCAACATGGTGTCATCCTTTCAGTGCGAACTGTAAAACGAATTCTTAAGCGCATGGGACTAAGAAGAGCGAGTGTTACAAACGAATCACCTATTGAGCAAATAGTCCGGCTCTTTCATGGGATATCGGCAACTAACAAGGCGCTTAAGACGGAAGTACAACTTACACGTTAGAAGAGATACGATAATGAAATATATTCGTATCATCGATCCGGAAGGGGTGGAACGTCGCAAAAAACGCAGGCTTAAAAGACGCAAATATACCACTCCTGGCCCTAACTTTTTATGGCACGTTGATGGGTGGGATAAGCTTGCACCTTTTGGTATTTATATTCATGGAGCAATAGACGGCTTTTCCAGACGAATTGGTAATGGTAATGGTTTATTAATACATATTAAATAGCTAATACAAGCTAAACTACAATATGTTTACAAGATATAAAATTCAAGTCATTAGAAATACACCACGATTCGATATAATTGAATATGCTAAAAATGTTATGTCCATACTAAAACTTTTATGTCTATACTAAAAATATACTAAATATAATTCATGTTGTTTTAAACTTCGAATTATACTGGTCAATAGCAAAAACTATAGGACTCTTTTTGAATCTTTCGGTTTTGTAAGTATAATTGTAATAGCTTTGATCGTTTGTTCTGGTGTCTCTCTCCCTAACTTGTCCGATCTTTTTGGGAAGAAGACTATGCAACTTATGGCTTGGTTTTGACATATTCTTAATCAAGTCAACACACAAATTCTCCCGGCGTTCTCTAAGTGTTTTTAAACCAGACTTATGTAATAACTGGTCATAATCATACACCGCATATATTATCCTAAGGGCACGTTTTTGGATTCTCTCAATATCCGCACTTTGTTGGTGCGTCAAGTTCCCATTCCATACTTGTGCTGCATATTCAAGAGTTGATCTTATCACTGCAATATAAAACGCTTTCAAGTCATTCGTGGGGGCACCGTAGCTTTTCAGGATCTTTAGAAAATACAGACGCTTAACTGCCTTTTTCGTTATATAGATAGTATTAGTGTTCCATTTTAGGTCGTCATCAATCCATAACCCCAAGAGCTTGTACGAACTAACCTTATCAATGGCCTGCTCTGCGATATAAATGGGATGGATATCTGTTTTATTCCTACGAAAATCAATCTGCATTTCCTTGCATTTTTTGGCGTTTAGTTCCATATATTGTTCTCTTGCAAATTGTAAGACTTTCTCAACATTGGCTTGGGAATTACCGATAGGACTGCCTGGAGTATGACTGGAGACATCGACTACTTCTGATAAAGTAGTATCATCCATAAACATTGTAATATCCTCTTCGCATATATCAGGAGTAGTCCTATCGTGAAGTATTGTTAACGGTAGTTGATTAATATGAACGATGAAGGCTATTGGGCCAATTTTACTACCCTGAGGAACACCCCCTCTGGCGTTCTCAACATCGGAATATTCGTTTCCATATTTGGTGATTTGTTGTCTGTTACATAAGTAAGATCCCAACCACGCGATCAGAGCTGGGCGGAGACCGATATTCGAGAAGTTCTCCAACAGCTTATTGTGTTCGATTAGGTCAAACGCCTTACGGAAGTCTAAGAATACTATTCGCACGATCTTACCTCGGGACTCCATTGCCTTATACCATTTGTGCAAAAGGTTAATTAGAGCCAGAACTGCTGATCCACCAGGGAGACCACCAAATTGTGACTCGTTAATCCTATCACATACATCTTCATGGATCCACTCGACAGCATACGATTCTTGCACCTTGGATAACACACTTGTTAGTGCGATAGGTCTTAACTCGTCCACGACGGAACAAGGCGCAACTTTGGGAACCGCACATAAACTGTACTTTTTCCATATCTCTGGAAATACCCTGGATCTAAACGATTCATTAAATATGTTAGTCAACGGGATGGCGAAAGATTTAGCGAACATCTTAATTAGTTTAATAGTTGGATCGTATGGACCAGGTGATTTGCTCTCGTTAAGATGTTTTAACTTATTTTCAACACTCGTACATTCAATCGTAGGAAGTGGATCGGACGTTCCAAGTACTATCCATTCGCCTTGAATCGGTGGAAAATTCTTTGTAAGGCTCGCAAAGAATGAGTTTATATGATTAGCAGTTTGTTTGTCATTCATTGGAGTATTTGTTTCTGGATCTAACAATTTCACACTGTTATTCCTTTTCCCCACAAGTTTGTTGATGTTCTTCCACCACGCTTTTGGATTAGAACAACGGGTTGGCCGGACTTTATCGTCGTAAAACAATTTCTTCTCCTTACGTATCTCGGATGAAATTAACCGACGTAGAGCTTTAAAACATCCCCAGTTACCCTGCTTGTATGCCTTGTCTCGTTTAACTAAAAGACACTTAATTCTACCAGTTATAAAAGACTTATCGTTTTCATGTAACTTTACGATTTTTTCTGGGAAAAAGGCATCAATCATCTTGTTTGTTAACTCCAGAAACAAATCAGTTTTACTATTCGTGCATACAGCATGGAGGACAGGTGACCAGTCATAAAATTTTAGATATTCATTAAATTCTCGTAAACTGGATTGTCTGAGTGGCCTTACTTTGATCTTCTTTAATATATTCTTATCTTTGCTGCGGTCTTTAGGTTGCCATTTGATAACACAATGGTCAGATGCGGCTATCGGGGCCAAAACACTAGGATTTTCATACCAGGTAGCTACATTTGTTAATATTAAATCAAGAACAGCTGTTCCTCTAGTTGGTGCCTTGACCAGTTGCTTGAGCTGGCAGTGTTTCGAAATAAGATTAATTTGAAAGCCATTACTCGAAGGGTTAAAATCTCCAGCTGCGAGATTCAACAAACAAAAACCCAAGAGTTGTTGCTTCTCACTACATCAATACAGTACATCAACTTGGAGGTGTTCCCAGAAGGATGCGTTGCGACAGAGGTACGGAAAATACTGTCATTGGCGTTCTTCAACAGTTTTTTCGATGGGATGACAACGACGATTTTGCAGGAAGTGAAAGTTATGTTCAAGGAAAAAGTAGTGCGAATCAGCGTATAGAGGCATGGTGGTCTAAATTTCGGGAGGGCGCAGGAGGGTGGTGGATAAATCTTTTCAAAGATCTACGTGATTGTGGTATTTCTAGAGACAATTATCTTCACAACGAGTGCTTGAAATTTTGTTTCATACCTATCATACGTCAGGAACTACGTCTCGTAACAGAGCTATGGAACACACATAATATTCAGGGACAAAGTCGATGCGAAGTGGAAGGTGGTAAACCGGACATGTTTTTTATGCCTGAGGTATACAGCTCAAACAACTACCTTGTACCTGTCGACATTGAAGATGTAAATGCATGTAAAGAAATGTATGCCGACAATTGTGTCGACTATGACGAGGATATAGAAGAATTAGTGAGATTACTTAAACCAGATTATTTGCCGCCGTCGGATGAGTTCGAGGCTCTGAAATTGTATTCTGAGATAACTGACCTTTTAAGGAACTACTAGAGCTGTATCAAGTTTACTTCACGTCAACTGCTCTATTCTGATACTGTAATTGTACGTTTAGTTGAATGTTTTGCATGCATGGTTAATGAATAATTTAGACATTATATATAGAGGTGTTGGTTGCACGGTGGTTGGCACATGTGCTTTTCACCTCTGCGATCCGGGTTTGATTTCTGCGGCACATCTATGGCGTCTGCGTATTGCTTGCGCTTGTGGTTGCTTCGCTAGTGAAAATCAACTTAAATAACTAGTTTATGCATGGTTATATTTGTTTTGTAAACTTTATTCAAGCGTAAAATGTATCTTGCTCGTAGAACTAATTGGGACACTATACTGTTGATTTTTCGACAGAAGGAAAACCGGAAACTCGGAGAAAAACCTTCAAGTCAGAATAGAAAACCAACAACGCTTTTCACACGAATCCTAACTGCATGTGTGACTGGATTTATAACCGCGGTGCATGACATACATTAGCACGGTAACAGCATATGCTATTAATCCGCTTGGAAAAGTGTTACGTTGATAAAGATATAGGAAACAGAAAAGTACATCTCTTCTTATTAACAATATGCATTACAACATTTATGCATAGTTCAGTTGAACATGGCAGAATATAATGTCATATACATCGACTCAGAGGCCCCACTAGAGGGGGGGGGGGGTCTGGATATCCCGTAACGTTCAAACCGTCCCAAATCCCAATAGCTCAATGGTTAGGGCATCTCACCGATGATCAGAAGTGTGTCAAGTCCCACATGAAAACGCAGAAATTTCAATAAGATAAATAGCTCGAAGATCATTTTCGTATTTTTCTACTTTCTTTCGACAGCTTTTTGTTAAACTGGCGTACATATACTGTTTCTGCAGTGCTTTTAGATGAGAAGGAAAAAACTACGTTAATTTAAAATTCAGTTATAACAGTGTTATCCAACTTAACATGTTAACTTTAATCTAAATTTTACAACTAATGAGTAATGATGACAGAAAAACATACAATTGTTTCAACATCGGCCGGTTAGGACATACATGGATGCATGTAAAGTGAAAATTAAATATCAAATAACTTGAGTTTAAATTGTAATTGCTACTACAAGGAAAGTAATACAACGCAATTAAGACTATAAACTGTTAACTAATTAAGTCAGTTTCAACATTAAAAACGTGTGATTAACCTCCTCCACAAGAATCCATGCATATCATGTACCGATCTCTAAAAAGGACTGGATTCAGTAATGAAGCTCGCAAAATGACGACTTATGACGACTTTGGCCCTAGCTAATAGCGCCATTCAGTGGGATATGTACTGTGTAGGTATAGGTCAATACAAAGATGAAGCATTTGTGGCAACTACATAACAACATATATTTTATACATGCAACTCGTCTTTGGTTAATGGCGGAATTTAGCCAGTGGTACCTATCCGATAGTCTTAGTTTTATTCCTGCAGTGAAGATTATTGCGTGGCATATGTCCGTAGCAGTTTGAATTTGAACCGATGAAAACATAATATACATGCAGATGCTTGCAAGAGCTGGTCTGCTGGGGGCCTCGAAGTAGCAAAACAATTTGTTATATAACAAAAGTCAGTAACAAAAATTCAAACTCGTTTTAAAAAGAGTACAGCAGACTAGTGCTTCAGTAGGTTTAAAACCCGCTGTAGCTATACTAGTTGAATGCATTGATTATATCAATTGCACAAATAAAGTCATATTGAAAACAGTCTGCGAGGACTTGCTGTAGAGAACCAATAGTGGCTGGCAATAACTTTGATGCCTGAGGAGATGCTTTGTTTCTCATTGCAACAAGAAGCGAATCGACATCACAGTCCTCTTCAGCAATAGCTTTGGTGTTTTCTAATATTTCTTCCCAGCAGTCTTGTTCGGAGAAAAGTTCCACCAATGTACACGCTAGTGACCACACATCGGAGAGAACTGTCGCCTTCTTCTTCTCGAGCACACACTCTGGTGCCATATAATGAGGTGTTCCTGGTATTAATAGGTTGGTGGTTTGACTAAGAGACTGTGTTGATTTTAGCTTGCTGAGCCCCATATCACAAAGTTTAGTGATGTGTGTTGCTTTCGCTACCAACACATTTGCAGGTTTGATGTCCCTGTGAACGATTGGCGGCTTCAAATTATGCAAGTAAGCAACAGCTTGGCAAAGCTGTTTGGCTACACTTAGCTTATCGCAGCTTTGAATAGTGAATGATTGGGAGTTTTCGCCATCGCCAAAGAGTAACTCCTCCAAGTTGAGACCTTCGATGTATTCTGAAACTATATAAATTGAGTTCTTCAAGAGCGAAACTGCCATGATTTGCACTATATTGGGGTGGCGAACCATGCTATGCAGCCGTACTTCTGTTTGGAGGACTGACCATATCCGCTTGGCATTTCTTACTTTTGTGTGCTTCACTGCTACCTGAGTGCCTGCCCACAATCCTTTATAAACAACGCCAAACGAGCCTCTACCAATTTCATCTTTGATGGAAAACTTTATCTCCTCCTTGTCTACTACAGTCAAAGGAGCGTCAGTTGCTTTCTGGTGTAGAGTAATCTCATCTCCTTCGCTTCTCTTTGTATTTGACAACTTTATGTTGGAGATATTCTCGTCTGCTGAACAGCATGGCTCTGACGAACTCAAACTGCTAATAAATACAGGATCAGATACATCCCTCACTTCCCCACACTGCACTTCCACATTGTATACACCGGGCTCATTGATTTCAAGACAACAAACTTTTCTTCCTTGACGAAGTATGGATCCATTTTGATACCAAATATAAGACGAATTTTCAGCCATATGACATGATGCTACTACACCAATGATGAGCTTATTTCCGTCGTAACCCCAAATTTCGGAAGGAGGATGAAGAATGAGACGACTTGTATTCCTTGGGTCTGCTTGAGGATAGACGTACCCAAACTGCTCGATGTTAAAATCATCGTCAAGAGATTCGTATCTCTTGTCAAGAAAACATTCGCCTTCTTTACTAATTTCGACAACGGTAAACCCATGCTCCAGAGGGTCAAAATCATTCAAGGCAATCTCATGCGTAAGAGGTTCCGATAAACAATTCAATTCATAGCATTCTTGTCTTGAATATGAAATTGTTCTGAGGATAACCTCTGAGTAAGAGGATTCCTTTACATCTTCGTAGGCTATGTTCAGACGGTGTTCGTTCATTGTTTCTGCGGAGCAAAGAATTCCTTCATCTTCCTTTAAAGCTAGACCATAGAGTGTATGACTTTCTTTGGCAGCCAAATCACGCGACACATTTCTCTTTTGCGTGCTTGTTATCATTAGCTGAGGATCAACGTCTCCTGATATTTGACTTTTGCTACAACACCCTCTGGACACATCTAGACTTGGCAATGCTTTATCGCTATCTGATGACAAACTTGCGGATACCAGCATACAATCTTCTTCCTGCGATGAGTCACTCTGTACACGACTATTTTCTTCTTTAATCAATGTTGTCATGAGGTACACTTTGAATCTGCTTGCAAACAGACCACGATCCCGTAAATACTCTTGAAACGTGCATTCCTTTCCATTTGTATCTGTGAATGCTGTAATGCTTTCTTGAGCAAAGTTTCCTAACTCTAAAAACATTTCTGTTAAGGCACCAAGCTTGGACACGCCTTCTGGGAAGAATAAACGACTCGCTTGCTTCTTGAGAAAATCGACTGTAATCGCATCGACATCATCATCATTATATGTCATCTGACGAAGACTTCCCCCGTCTTTCGTTCTCACTTGTGTAAATCTGGAGTCCGTACTAGAACGATGAAGCCATCCAACAAAGATCTTTCGCTGCCTTGCTGGTTTTTTTGTGACCACTTTCGAGTTAATAGGTTTGGATTTTCCTTTCTCTTTATTGCTTTCGCTTTTGCGAATCTTTTCTACTAGTTCCCGAATCCGGTCTTTGTTTTTGCCTATACAGAAAATAAGTGACATACAGTATAAATAGTTTAAAATATGTTATAACACATATTAGTTTTTCAAGGGTAAAATTACTCGATCTTGATTGACTGACTGTGCGTCCTCTGCATTACTGTAATTGGCCGGGAACAGGTTTAAAATAGAATTCCAAACAGAAAGCCCGTGTGAATGGGCTCAGTGACAGGGAGAAATTCGCTCAAAAAGAAATAGGATATTCATTTCTTAACGACAGGGTATAGGATTGATGCTGGTTTAAAAAACTAAATCATTTCTCTTTGGGTTAAAGTGCCTCCATGGCCTGTGGGATTGACATGTTTAAATAATTTAGGTTAAAAGAAAAGTTTTCCAAAATTTTTTCTCAAAAATATTAAATCCCCGCCGATTAACAGCGCTCCAAAGTTGGCCAAATCAGCCCAAATGAAGCCATTTTGAAAGTTTGACCGTTTTCGTGGGCCTGGGCTATACTTGATAGAGCTACGTCACAGTCGTAACACCAAAATTACTGTCACTGTAAGTTGAAGAAGAAGAAGAAGAAGAAGAAGAAGAAGAAGAAGAAGAAGAAGAAGAAGAAGAAGAAGAAGAAGAAGAAGAAGAAGAAGAAGAAGAAGAAGAAGAAGAAGAAGAAGAAGAAGAAGAAGAAGAAGAAGAAGAAGAAGAAGAAGAAGAAGAAGAAGAAGAAGAAGAAGAAGAAGAAGAAGAAGAAGAAGAAGAAGAAGAAGAAGAAGAAGAAGAAGAAGAAGAAGAAGAAGAAGAAGAAGAAGAAGAAGAAGAAGAAGAAGAAGAAGAAGAAGAAGAAGAAGAAGAAGAAGAAGAAGAAGAAGAAGAAGAAGAAGAAGAAGAAGAAGAAGAAGAAGAAGAAGAAGAAGAAGAAGAAGAAGAAGAAGAAGAAGAAGAAGAAGAAGAAGAAGAAGAAGAAGAAGAAGAAGAAGAAGAAGAAGAAGAAGAAGAAGAAGAAGAAGAAGAAGAAGAAGAAGAAGAAGAAGAAGAAGAAGAAGAAGAAGAAGAAGAAGAAGAAGAAGAAGAAGAAGAAGAAGAAGAAGAAGAAGAAGAAGAAGAAGAAGAAGAAGAAGAAGAAGAAGAAGAAGAAGAAGAAGAAGAAGAAGAAGAAGAAGAAGAAGAAGAAGAAGAAGAAGAAGAAGAAGAAGAAGAAGAAGAAGAAGAAGAAGAAGAAGAAGAAGAAGAAGAAGAAGAAGAAGAAGAAGAAGAAGAAGAAGAAGAAGAAGAAGAAGAAGAAGAAGAAGAAGAAGAAGAAGAAGAAGAAGAAGAAGAAGAAGAAGAAGAAGAAGAAGAAGAAGAAGAAGAAGAAGAAGAAGAAGAAGAAGAAGAAGAAGAAGAAGAAGAAGAAGAAGAAGAAGAAGAAGAAGAAGAAGAAGAAGAAGAAGAAGAAGAAGAAGAAGAAGAAGAAGAAGAAGAAGAAGAAGAAGAAGAAGAAGAAGAAGAAGAAGAAGAAGAAGAAGAAGAAGAAGAAGAAGAAGAAGAAGAAGAAGAAGAAGAAGAAGAAGAAGAAGAAGAAGAAGAAGAAGAAGAAGAAGAAGAAGAAGAAGAAGAAGAAGAAGAAGAAGAAGAAGAAGAAGAAGAAGAAGAAGAAGAAGAAGAAGAAGAAGAAGAAGAAGAAGAAGAAGAAGAAGAAGAAGAAGAAGAAGAAGAAGAAGAAGAAGAAGAAGAAGAAGAAGAAGAAGAAGAAGAAGAAGAAGAAGAAGAAGAAGAAGAAGAAGAAGAAGAAGAAGAAGAAGAAGAAGAAGAAGAAGAAGAAGAAGAAGAAGAAGAAGAAGAAGAAGAAGAAGAAATACTTTATTTAACGAGGGTTAAGTGCATCATTACTGGTTTCCCAGTAGTTTTCATGATGGCCCATTGGCAACTTTGTATTCGAGATGTAATTCTATTTTCTAAAATTCTCACTGCTTACATAAAGGTTTAAGAGACGCAATACCAAAAACACATTAAAAAGTCCCGTCACACAGTACACTCGCACCTGGTCCCTAATGCACGGGTCACAGTTATAGAGATACCAACTTTGGAGCGCTGTTAATGGGCGGGGATTTAATATTTTTGAGAAAAAATTTCGGGAAACATTTTCTCTTAACCTAAGAACATTTTCTTTTAACCTAAGTTATTTAAATACGTAAGGATCCGACAGGCCATAGAGACACTTTAATTTGAACTACATATATACCTATAACGTATGTTATAATTGTTAGGTTTGTTATATAGTTTATCTTATATACTTGCGTGTGTTGAATGCGCTCGCCTTTTTATTTATATTTTCTTTGTGTTAAGCTAAATTGGACACTGGCAAAGTCGTTACTGTTGGTTCCGAAAGCAGTATTGCCAAATACCAAAAACGATTTTTAGAAATTATTTCCAAATGCAGTCTAGTGTTTTAGAAAACATTTCTAAATACTGCATGTTTAAATTAATATTATACAAATTTATTGCAGTTTTCTTTTCAATTTTCCTTTTCTTCAAAGCACTACCTATTTTAATTAACTATGTTTGTGGTTGGTACGTACACGTGTCGTAAATCAAGCCACTCAATTGGTCGAAGTGCTAGAAATATCTAATGATGTGTGAGAAGGTCTGTTTTGAACATTTAATTTACCATTGTGTCAAATGTAATACTTCACATTGTATGATCAATTTGAGAAAATTAAGTTCGGTAATTCAAATTGCGATCGACCGCAGTTTAGCCAAATCATTAAGTTCAATCTCTTGGGACGTGGTTGCAACGTGAGTAAAATAGTCTGGCGTTAGGGTCATTGTTTCAAGCGTTCAACAAAGATTCGCTAAATAAATTGTGTACCAACAAGTTTTGTACGCATGTAAAAAGCCGTAACGGACTAACTCGTTACTTTAAAAAATAACCTTTTTCAAATATAGCTCACATTTTTGGCAGCTTTCGCGAGCAGCAAAAATATCCAGCGCGAGTCGTGGGTTACTCACTCCTGCCTTATATCATGGCTCCTCCCATTTCTGGCAACCTGATCTTGTGTGGTACTGATTTTAATATCAGTTAACCTCGCCCTGTCAAAAGACTGTATCTTATTCTAATTTGCATAATGCTTGTGCCAATATATTATTTTCTACTTGTATATGAAACTATACCTGTTGACTCCTCTGACATTTTGTTCATACTGCAACCTTCATATAACGCTGCCTTTATCGTTGCCACCTGGCCAATGGCTACGCCCATACTCTCAAACTGTGCATCGGAAATCATCTTAACAGCCCGTATACTGTGTACCTATTCATCAAAATATGTAGTAAAAATAAGTCAAAAGGAAACGCTTTCCATCTCGAAGTATATTATATATTGTACCAACAGGTTTGTATAACATTATTTATCTTTAAAGTAAATGTGTTTCAGATACTGTATTTTACCCGACTTTTTAGGACTTTGATCTTACTGTCCATGGGTACATATACCGTACAACAAATCAAAAATAATTTTAAGATCTTTTGGTAATTTTTCTTATTGTTTACCGGCTTTCTTCAGGGCTAAACTCTGGACAAATGGTCATGAATGGCAAGGGCCAAAGGCCTACTTGTCACTACCTTGATACTAGAACCTAAGTAGCTCTAAGAAAAATGTTAAATGTTTGATAACCATGTTGAAAAAAAGATAAAATGGTAATTAAAAATTAAGTATAAAAATAAATTAATATATTAAAACAAAAGTTGTATAAATTAAGGCATCTAGGTATGGGAGAGCACGAAAAAAGCGTAAGAGTTGGTCGAGGCGATAGCCGAGAACAATTCTAGATTTTTGAGTGCTCTCCCAACTTCCCAGCAAGTGCATCCATAACTTAATGGAGCACGTCAAACCACGAACCCAATTTCTTTTATAACAAAGAATCAGACACAAAACAACGGAAAACAATATCTATTTCGCTGATTAAAAATGAGTTTCCCATTACGTTTGAAATTACCATGCTCCATCGAGTTTTATACAATACCCTGGTTACTATGCGAGTTTTCATTGGTTGTTGCTCATGATCTATTAGAGGACGGGCACATTGACACGTCAGATTACGTCAGCCGACTTGCTTTTTTCTTTCTTCATGCCCCAAAATCCGACAACAGTTTTAATAAAAACCTTTTAAATTTTTGTATTGTATTGTATTGTATTGTATTGTATTGTATTGTATTGTATTGTATTGTATTGTATTGTATTGTATTGTATTGTATGAAATAGATTCCATTTTTTTGTTCTGTTCAGTTATAGATGATTTTGTTCTGTTCAGATATATATTATTGTTATACAGTATCTGCAGGGCACTCTTTCTTTTCAAACTTACCTTGTGTTGTGCAAAAGTTGACTTTACATCATCCAAGCTATTTAAATCAAGAAGTTGAACAAGCTAAACAAGACAATAGGCACACTTGCTGTTAGGTACTGCTCATGCACATAAGGATATGCAGCATGCTACTGTAACTTAATTAAAAAATTGAATCACACACACACACAAGTGTTTTATTTACAATTGTTTTGGTGAGAAATTAGTCCTATGAAAGCGACCCACATGTAGAATTGTACCCAGGGTTTTGTTCCAACAAGGTCAGCAAAAATAGCCCTGGCATATTAGCTGGTCACATGACACTTAAAATTTGCAATGTTTTTGACAAAATAATTTATGCAGTTTTTGTTCCTCCACCTTTCATTAATTTGTTGATGTGCATGAATAAAGGCAAACTTATGTTGAACACTCTTTAGACTTGCTCAGCTATTAGCGTTTATTGAAGAAACAACTACCATTAGCTAGAATTATCAATTGTGACACTTGTGGTACCATGACAACCTCATCCCCAGGCCATTTGAGGGTGGAAGCGAGCAGGCTGACCAAACGCCCTGGCAGAGGCTGGAATCACGTGAGAAAATATTCCAATATATTTGGAAAATTTTCCTGCCAGACTGATCACCAATGTATGCATGTCAGCTTTTATAAAATAACCGTAACACACTGAAATAAATAAATACACTTGCCTGGCCGGGTTGTTGTTTGTGGCGAGTTTGCAATATGTTGGTTAGGAATAACAACCTGTCAATATTATTATTACGGGTTGGTCTGCAGCAGTCACGAAACTCTTCAAACCAACATATCATCGCAAATTCACTACAAACAACAACCCAGGCAAGTGTATTTGTTTATTTCAGTGTGTTAAGGTTATTTTGAGCTATTTTAGCATGTTGGATTTCTCATAGAGACAATAAATCGTGTTGACTTGTATAACAGCTTATTTAATGATTTCAGTCTCATTCAGATATATAAGCTGATGTACATAGACCAGAAGCCCAGTGGTCAATCTGGCAGGAAAATTTTCCAAATATATTGGACTATTTTCCCATGTGATTCCAGCCTTTGCCAGGGTGTTTGGTCAGCCGGCTCGCTTCCATCCTCAAGTGCCCTGGGGATGAGGTTGGCACCACTCTCCTGTGTAAATTATGTCATGTAAATATCATGAACAAGAACACCTCTAATGGGTCATTCCAGAAAATATCTGCACTCCCCCCACAGAGGAAATACCAAATGGATCCTCCTCCCCTCTTAGGACATCCTAGAACAATTATAGTTAATGTGAAGTTAATTATACACCCTCCCCCTCCAGACAGCAAAAACATCCTCCGTGGGAGGGGTATGGATCTTTTCTGGAATGACCCAATGCAGTCAAGTTGTTCTCAACTATGATCAAACTTAACATTTAAAGTTCACAGTAAATAATTTCCAAAAAGAGAAAACTACTTATCATCCAGATATCAGTGTATAAATTACATCCTAAACAGATTTAGTTTTTAACCCTTTCACCTTGGGAATGAGGTCGCCATGGAAGGTATTTGCATAGTTTAAAAAATTTAGATGCTGGGATGGTAGATACAATACAGTGAATACACACATGGCACAGCTGGAGATCAAATATGAATCTATTTTTCTTCTACCTTTTCCCAAAGGTTTTAAGTAAGGGTCTGACACACATAATTTACTGTATTTGCAGTAGTGAGGCAGTTGGCATGCTCTCCAAGAAAAATAACTGACACGAGTTACGAAGTGCAAAACGCAACACACTAAAGGGCACTTCTCTAGAAAACAGCAGATCAGAAAGGGATCAATGCATGTATAGGGATCTGGATTTCTGAGAATGTCATGGTCTAAACAGTAGTAAACATGTTTAATGCATTTTCTTTGTTTTTCTTATTTTGCTTAGGGCAGGAAGTAGCTGGGTATATTAAGTTGCATGAAATGTTTTATACCAGTTTTATACCCATAAGTTTTGTACTGTAGTGTCTTTGTGAAAGACCAGGACAGGAAATTAAAGTAGGGTTGTACGACTAAACCTTTGAAACCCTAACTCAGTTCCAAACTAATTTTTTGTGCCACAGTGCCATGATTTTGTAAAAAATGACTCGGTTGCTGACCAAAATAGTGGTTTATACGGGAGAGTCTCCCTCACTGCGATTAGTTTAGTCATAATTCTATTAGATTCTGTATATATTCATTACAAACTGCATGGCTAAAGATACACAATTGTCGAGCTCCAAATCTGTCGTACAAACGATTTACGAAATATTATGATTGTTACTTTACATGGTTTACGCAATAAAGAACGAGAACAAAACAGCAAGATAAAAGCTAAATAATTAACGAAGACCTCTGACCCCTCGAGATGCATGAATATTAAATTTAATACAGTATACACTCACCTCTTCATCCATTTTGAACGGCGGGCAATTGCAACAAACTTAGCCTGCGAACAGGTTGACAACTATAATTATGAAGTGCGAAGTGTGAAGTGTGAAGTGTGAAGTGTGAAGTGTGAAGTCCCTCCTCGGCTTTCGTAATTTTCTCATATTTTTCCACACCGAAATGTTCTAAATTTACACATTCCACACCCATTATTTCACATAAATCGGATTCAATTTTCCCCCCTTTATACCCGAATAAAATTTCGGTTTTTCCACTAAATTGTTTTTTAAACTCGTGTAAAAATTCTACCTGACTGTAATATCGTGAGTTTTTTCGATAATTATATAACTTTAACCCGTGAAGTTGAAATTGATGGTAAATGGTGCATTTATCTTGTTCACTCATCGCCCAATAGGGTTGAGCATCTTCGATAAAACAATGAAACATTTCATATCTGCACCTCTCCATATTAAACAGCGAGACTTCGCGATAATATACTCGTGAATTAACGCGGTAACATTCACAATCCATAATATGTGACATTTTTTAATATTTCTTTTCCTTTTTCTGCAAATAAATCATCATGATTTTTCACCTTCAAAAAATCAATAATTCAACAGTTTTTCTTTAAAAAAATCAAGATTATCATTACAAAGTTTACTCAAATGAATATCACATTTTAACATTTTTTTTATATTAGCAACAAGCGTAAGATCGTATAAAGGATAAGTTTGTTTAATATCAGCACAAAAATTATCGAGCAGTTCTCCCGCATCTCTTCTTATTCCTTCGGTGGCCTCTTCATAATTATTGATGAAGGATATCTAGAATGATTAAAAAAAATCACTCAGGATCTCTTTCATGAATACTTCTCTCTCTTTCATTACAGAAATCCGTAAGCACGAATAAACGTTCGAGTGAAACAGAAGAAGGAGAAAATGGTTGTAAACGTCAACGAAGAGAAACACGTAGATTTATTAAAATGGATATTGACGTTCACATGTTATTTTCGTTATTTTCCCAACCGGGAAATCGGTCTACTCTACTGGTTAATGGGAATGGCGAATATATACGAAGGGGGCTACATAATAAGGCTGGTTCCAAAAAATTCAAAAGGGGAAGAAATCACTCCCTGGGAGATCCCACACCAATATTGGCGCTACTATGGTGGAAACGTGACACGACGTAATAATAATCTATCTCATGTCATCGCTAGAAATGAAGAGATTTATTTCACAATTCCATTTATGCAGAGAAGAGATGAACGCTGGTGTATTAAGAATAATTTCAGACATCTATTATTAGTGAAAGACAGTCGATTTAATTTTTCATTATTTCCTAAAAGAGGAGCTGAAATATTTAATTCTTTTTATTTTCCTATACTACCCGACGAATTTGAGCCATGGCATACTGAAGTTTACCATCGATTAGGGTTCATAAGTAACAATAGTATACACGTACCGTACAGTGTTTGGGTATATAGAAGTTGTTGGAATAAGAGCAGTTCATTACACGCGATATTTTCATATATATATAAAAAATATGGTGATGAAGGTGTGAGTATAGGGGTCTATTTATACAGTAAATCACCGAATTTTTTCCACCAAGCACTCAAGTGCAGAAATGGTGAAATAAGTATGAAATTTTTGTTAAATTTAACCTGTTGCTTCGTTTGTTTTTGCGAAAACCACAACCCATGCGCAATGATAAAAAAAAAACAACACATACTTACAACGTTCGTAAAATTGTTTTACAAGAAAAAAATCTTGAAATGTGTCGTTTTAAAAATTGTAAGAAACGAAATAGCGCGGCATTAGATACGCGTGAATTTGAAGTGTTTGATTATGAGAATGTGTCAAAAAAAGAAATGAAAAACCTAAAAAAAAAATAACACTTCTTTCAGAACCGGTTATCACATTATATAATTTTGAGGAGGGGAAATATTTTTTTCCCAAGAATTGTCAACTCACGCGATAATTGTCACATACGTAGACAATGTTGGTTTAAGAGATTTTAGCACTTTCTTCGCGTGTATATTTGTTAGTAAAGGTTTTCTCGATTATTTAAAAGAATTACTCTAATATATATTTCATATTATTAAATGCAGGTATGTAAGATTCTCTATCTTCAAAAACACGTTGTCCTTCTTTACTTTGTAATATTTCTAGTTGCTCACATCAGGGGCGGATCCAGCTATATTTCTGACCGTGTCAGGATAAGGTCCACGCACAACTAGGGGGGTCCGGGGGCATGCCCCCCCGGAAAATTTTTGAAATTTGAACCCCGGAAATCGCATTTCCGGCATTCTGAGCTTCGAATTTGCTCATTCACTTTGCTATTATTATACCTATATTGCGAACTAAAAAAAAATAAAACACGCAAAAAGTATGAAATTTATTTATCAACATACCCGTTTGTTGAGTCAATGGTGCAACATCAAATGATAATTAATGATTTTGTAATAGCTGTACAGTAGTAGCGAAGCATGCTCCCTTTGATATCAGTAAACAGCGGTACAGGAGATGTTTATGGTAAACCATCGTGCAACAGCGGCAGAACGCGATAGCTAGGAAAAATGCTCACTCGCAAATCTTGAAACAGCGCCAGAACGGTGGCTAGGGAAAATGTTCACTTGCAAATCTTAAAACAAAGGGAACGGCAGTTAGGGAAGCTGTCCACTAACTTGTAGATAATCTTGAAACAGCAGCAGAACGGCAGTTACGAAAACTGTTTACTTGCAAATCATCTTATTACAGCAGCAGAACGATAGTTTGGAAAAATGTTCACTTCACTAAAAATAACTTAAAACAGCAGTAGAACGACAGTTTGGGAAAATGTTCACTTGCGAATCTTGAAGCAGCAGCAGAACTGCAGTTGGAAAGGATAATAATGTTCATTTCAAGTCCATCTTTACTAATGTGTATTTGTTAATTATGTTGAAGCAGCGGCATGAAGAACGGCAGTTGGAAGGGAAAATGTTCATTTCAAGTCCATCTTTACTAATGTGTATTTGTTAATTATCTTGAAGAAGCGACATGAAGAACGGCAGTTGGAAGGGAAAATGTTCATTTCTAGATCATCTCAGAGTTTCATCGATGTCATCGCCGTTTAAAGGATCTAGTAGCAACATTCTTCTGGGATGTTTCATGGCAAATCGGTCAATTACCTTCTCTGTAGCAAGCTTGATTTCCCGATGAACGTTTAAGAGTGCCAGTGCTCTTAATCTTCTTTCACCCATCGTACTTCTCGTGAACGTTTTCAATCGGCGAAGTGTTGAAATAGATCGTTCGCAGCTGCATGTCGTCACTGGAATTGTTCCAAAAATCTTCAAAGCGGTGAGGATGTTTGGAAAAGAAAACCGATCGGCGTAGGGCAGAAGTTCTTCGAGGGAGGTTGGCAGAGGATCTTTAAGATTACTCATTTTCAGTCGCCACATTCGCAATTCACATTGGATAAAGTCGGGATCAGGTAAATCATCTGCGTATTTGCGAAGGAAACGAGAAAAATGTTCTTCCCAGTTGGGTTCTGAGACAACATAATGTGGCATTACATACATCACATCTAGGGCATCAAGGTTACTTTCGGAAAAGCGAGACTGTATTTGACTTATAAGCTGATCTAAAAAAGGGATTGTAACTGCTCTCTTGAAATATTCTGACGTTGAATCAGCGGGAACATTTTCTCGATGCACTTGACGATCATTTATTCGCGGCGCAAAAGGCTCGACTTTTACTTCAGCTGCTAAATTGAATGCCAGTTGGTAAAACGATGTATGGGTTTTGTCAATTTCAGAACGAAGTTCGTTGATTGTTAGATATAACAGAGATACCTTTTCTCGGGCTTTTCCAGCATCAAGGGAAGCAGACTGGAGTTGAAGGGTTAAAGGCTTGGTACATTTTAGGCAACGCTCTACGAGAACAAGGCAAACAATAAACTTGTACTTTTTAATTGCTACCTTCATACCGCTGGCTCGGAAACGCGCATCCCGATCGTTCGTCGTGTCTTTGTCAACCGCATCGAGTGCCGCAATGATAGCCACGTAACACTTCATAAATATCGACAAGCCGTTGATTCTTTCCACCCATCTTGTGCGACATACATTCAACAACTTGTATTGGCGGGTTTCAGGAAGTAACTGCTTGATTTTTTCGATCAATACGAGTACTCGCTTCGGTGATTTATTAAAAAAATCAGAGACGGAACGGACGTTATCCATCATATCCCGAACCATGGCTATTTTGCATGAGGATGCAACGCAAAGATTCAGAACGTGTGAGCTACAGTGAATGTAAATTGCCTTGTCATGCATTCGCTGGATTCGAGCAGCAACTCCAGATTGTTTGCCTGCCATATTCCCTGCTCCGTCATAGCCTTGACCACGACAATCCTCCATACGTAGACCGATACCTTTAACAAAGTCGCAAATTTGGTCAGCAAGAGCGTTTCCGGTCAAACCTTTTTTGCAGGTAACGAAACCAAGAAATTCCTCTCGTATGGTTAGGGTGTTGTTGTTGATATATCTCGAGACCACAGCCATTTGTTCTTCATTGGAGCAATCCGTAGCTTCGTCAGCTAATACCGAGAAGAACTTCGCATCTTTAATCTCATTCACGATCGATTCAGTTATCATTTCGCCACATACTTCAATAATTTCGTTCTGAATCGTTTTAGATCGGTAAGTTTGGTTCGCAGGACAATCTTTGAAAAGCGCATCCATTAGGTTACCACATGTAGCACCATATTTGAGAATCGTGATGAAATTACCCGGGTTTGTTGTGTCATCTTCCAAATAATGATTAGAATCATCCCGATGACCGCGAAGTGCAATATTCTGTCTACCACACGCTATTACTGCGCCGACAATTGGTCGAAATCGGACTCTATTCTTCTCAATCAACTCCCGTTTAGCATTATTGAGCTGTTCATCAATGCCAATAGTTTTCCGTTCCATCACACATTTAAACTCTGACGCTCGGATAGTTGCCGTTTGATGAACCATAGAGGTCTGCCCGTGTTGAGTTAACTTTTGCAAGGAAGCTGATGAAGGAAGAAGTGGAGAGGTCATTAATCTCTGGAGCTTACTGGCGTTGTGCGTACTTTCACCGCCAAAAAGGACACAATTAATGCAAAAACCACCATTCTCAGTTGCAGAATACGCCAACCATGGAAATCTAGTTAACCACGAATATTGAAATCGCCTTTTTGATTTTTCAACAGGTGGAAAAGAATAGGCTGAATCAGGTTTCCAAGTGCTAGTAAGGACTTCATATTTTTCCATATCTGTAAGAGTAGACCTCCGATTTACGTAATTAAGTATATCTTTGGGATCGCTATTGTTCGTTTTCTTAGAAGTGTCCCCAGGTATTTCGTTACTAGATTTCTTACTAATATTTGCCGTTATTGTATGATTACTGGAGGAAGATCCCGAGCTGGAATTAGGAAGAATGCCATCACTCGTACTGGATTGATGTGTTTCGGTAATTCTTTTCTTAGGAAGCAGCACGTCTAACCTAAGCTGTCTTCTCTTTTTACCAATGGAAGGGCACTGCTGCTTGGATATTGTGGAAGGTGTTACTGTAGTTTGTTTCGGCATCTTGGTAAGCGCAGTTGGATCAATGGTTGTTTTGACTGATTGTGGTAGTTTGGGCACAAAGTAATGCTCGCCAGGCTCAACATTTTTCATTGGTTGACACAGGGCAACAAAATGATTTTTTGTTTCTGGGATTTTTCGATCTACCAAATAACGTACTGGGATAGCCGCACAACGAAAAATATGAACATTTTTGATGGAACTATCATCAAAAGGTTGCCTTGGCTTAATCGAACAGTTAAACATTTTTTCTAAAGAGTCCCAATCCTCTTTTGCTGCTGAATCATTTTTGATAGGATAATATGATTGAATGATGCAGTGAATGGCCGTTGACAATGCAAACATACACATCATTGATGACCACTTGTAATTGTTGGCATTACGCTTTGCTTCCTCTACAACTGCTGCTATATGGCCGTTTTTTTCACAACAGGAAAGTGCATCATCCGATAAACACATAGCAAAGGCATTTTTGAGTGAAGTGAACGCTCCATTCTCATGCTGTGATTGAATTAAAGGATGATTTGCATAATATACAGCATTTTCATACATCTCAATACTGGTGAGGCACCGCAAATATGGGGATAGGTGTTCATCTCCTATCAGTGCAATTGAGCAAGCATTGTAAAGGCAATTCCCATTAGCCAAGGTGCTAAAGGGTTTAACAATAGAACAGAACAGAAATAAGAATTTCACCTTGATGGAGATAAATATAACTCTTAATAACATCAGTACCTATTTGTCAGTGGCAATTGAACCATAAAAAGGAATGTTAAACAGTAAAATGAATTGTGAGGTTGTTAAAATGAGGTTGTTAAACCAAAGGTCCCCACAAACATTTGTCAATTTTAGAGTAGTAAGCATAATAAAATGGAAAAAAACCCAATAATTATATAAGGCACATTGCAGCAATACAAATATATGTATATATAATTGCCTTAAATGGGTGAATCTAGGATCATTAGCTTAAGTACTTCTATGTTAACCTGTACGTACACCGAGTGGAAGCACTTAGTAGTTTTCGTAAAAATACTGAATTATGTTGGGTTGACCTGTTCAACATTGTTAAGGGAGGACAGGGGTATGGGTAAGATATTGCAATGGCTGTAGATTGGCATATATTCTTTGTGTATGTGTTAATTATGATCAATGTTTAGCTGGAGCCAGTGGAGGGCGATGATAAGGGCTTTGAATTTCATATAAATTTTTGTAAAATATGATCCCGACTTTAGGAGTTGTACTGCTTCAAATTGAATCTACATGTATATGTCCCCATATGAGCAGGTTAATTTTCTTATAAGTAATACCATGGATTTAAGGAAATTAGTGATTAAATCTCCCTGCAAGCCGAGGGAGTTTTGTGGAGGTCACAAGGGCATAGGCTGAGGGCAAAGCCAAGCCCAATATTATTTCCATTGCATGAAACTCCTTTTGGAATAAACACATTCTGACTTTGCTCATCTATTTTAATGAGGGAGAAATTAGAAATTTCCCCGGCAAAGGCGAGAGAATTGTACATTTCCCCCCTTGGAAAGGAATTTAGTGATAAATCACCTAGTTAGGACAAAATAAACCAAGGTCATCATGGTATTATTAATAATAATTCATGAGCAAAAACATCACAAGGAACATGGTTATTTTACATACTGCAGATAACAGCATGTTATCAAATGTACCCTAGCTTGCATGGGCCTTCATCAATGAGCAACCATCGACAAATCATGTATTATATTGGACACCCTCCCCCCCCCCCCCCTATATCCCCTCGGCTCCAGTCTGGCTTATATAAACATTGATAGGAGCACTATGCATAGTATAAAGGTTTGCAGTACTATAAAGTATAAACTATGAATAGAATGCATACTTGATACAGTACTATAAACAAATTAAAAATGTCAAAGTTTTATAATATTTGACAATCATAACAGTTCCTCGACCAGGCAGGAATTTATGTATACTAAGTATTCTGCCATATTGATTTATATATCATTATTATATATGCCAATGGCCCAATCCCATCATTTCTATCAGAACATTCATATAATATTAAATGGTCATATTATACTTGGGTACCTACAGAAAAGTCCATTGGCATTCTGATTGCAATAATTTTAAATACGATCCATTAAATTGACATTACAACAACATTTTACAATACATTGTAATATAAATATTATCAGGCACGAAGTAGCCTATAAAATATAAGCGGGAAAACATAAATTTGCTGTGCATGACTGACTCTGAGCTTTGTCGAATCGATGTTGTATAAATTAAATATATGCACACTTAATTTACATATACAATTTGCATACATGTATACCTTGCGCGTATTCAAAACGATAGATATATTATTTAGATTAATTCTCACCTTACGGGTAAACAAAGCAAAGATCTATCCAACTGACTCTTCGGAAATTGAAGCTTTGAAAACTCACAAGTTCTCACCGTATTTTGTCCATCACATTCATCTGATATAAACAAAACCGCACGCTGTCTTTCTTCTGCCAAGACGCTTTCGCATTGTTGCCTCAATAAAACCAATTCTTCGGAAATATCCTCTGGTGAATTTAAGCGCCCAAAAAGTTGAGTAAGCTGTCCCAAAACATCAACCTTCGCTTGGAAAGCCATTCTTGTTCGAGGTCGAACAACAAGATGAAATGTGCTATTTGAAATTTGAGTCACTTGACGAAAAGCTCCCGATTATTTACCGATTGTAGCTTCTTGGTACTATTGCGCAACAAAAACATGGCTACCGTGGCTCACCGTGGCTCAAAACTCAAATCCTTGCGCTGTGATTGGCTTGCACCCCTCCACCGTGGCTCAAATTGCTATTTTTAGTAACGTAAAGCCCGCTGTCCGTGGCTCAAAATCGCGGTTGCACTTTTACGACTTCGTTCCGAACGTAAGGGCTGAGTTCGGAAAGCTTTCGGAGAGTTGTCGCAGAAATAATTTGATTTCTCAATTACCCGTAATTATTTCGAGACTTTGATGAAGTTTAAATAGTTTTTAAAGGACTTACATGTTGATTTTGGTGAAATTATAAAATATAGGTAATCTATTCAAGTTTAAAGTAAATTAGTGGAGTTTAATTAAGATAATCACCGATTAACTGTGCGTTTCTGTGGAGGTCGATCAAGATTTTTTTTAGATCACAAAAATCTGACCGTGGCTTTAGCCACGTTCGCACCCCCCTAGATCCGCCCCTGGCTCACATAACATTTTGTGTTGTTCAAAAGATTTTACCTTACATGATAAATTATCTCTCAATATAGCATGTAAAGCTTTTCCTACTCGACCATTTCCGTCAGCAAACGGGTGTATATATTCAAATATATAATATATTCGAGTAGCTAGCAAATTCAATTCGTCATCCTCGTCCTTAATTCTACGGTAATGTTCATCTAATAATGTCATGTAAATATCGGTATAGTCAGGAGAAGGTGGACAATGATTCCCCACATATTTGTAATTTATTGAATATTCTCCTCCGTTGTAATTTTTCATACAACGCGTATGTAAATAAATACATATTTCACTTATTTGCATTTGTTCTCGGTATGATTGTTTTAGCCGGTAAAAATCACTCAACCCACGAGCATATTTTGCACAAATATAGAAAAAATATTCGTTTTCCTTATTTTCTTCCATAAGCACAACGCAGTACGAAAATATTTTGATTTTTAAATGATGTTCAAAATTCATTTTCTTTCTTTTTTCTTTACCCCCCAATATCCGATATCAAAATTCACTCGATTAACGCACTGATTAAGATGCGGGAGGGATAATCTTGTAAAATTTCTAATCAAAATTTCTTCTTCTTTTTCCACTCCTTTAAAAAATACGAGAAGTAGCGAATAAAACGCGATAATATCCCAATAGCATACCGTTGAATTTCTTCGTAAGTCCTCGGAAATTGCGTCTTCAAAATATGAACTTTTATATTTTCAAAAAGGTTTCTTTGTTGAAGTACACACTCTTCGATTTTTTTTTTTAAACACATCCCCAATCGTTGCGATTCCACTTTTATTTACCTCCTCTATTATAAATTCCATTACAAAAAAAACACAGAAATTACAGATTTTTACTTTTTTTTTATCACGCAGATTTACTTTTTTTTTATCACCCTTATTCTCCGCCGCTACATACCGACTCGCTATCATCTCTAATATAACAAGTTGCTCTTTCACTTTGGTTAACTTTCTTATTTTTTTTTGTTTTTCATTAAATATATATTTAAGTTCTTTAAATTTATTTTCTGCTGTCACTACTACGTCTCTATCAAATCTATTTAATATCGCATACGTATCTATGAGAATGTCTTTTTTCTTAAAACAACGATTTTCTAAAAAAATTTTTATCTCTATTTTCCAAATCGTCAAAATCTAGTTCCTTATAACAACGTTTTAAATCCTCGATGTTTTTCCCCATACTCCGCATCACTGGTTGCTGCGTAGTTGTTGATTGTAGTGGGGGGGGGGGGGGGGGTGGGTGAAAGTCGGGGGTTGTTGCTGTGATTGTAGTGGGAGGATGAAAGTCGGGGGTTGTTGCTGCGTAGTTGTTGATTGTAGTGGGGGGATGGAAGTCAGGGGTTGTTGTTGTTGTTGAGCGATGAGAGTCGGTAGTTGCCCTGAACTTAAATCTGGATGAGGAGAGAAGGAAAAATCAAAGGGAGCATTTCCTGTATTGAGAACTTCGGTGACGGGTTGCGTATATATATGTTCCATTCCATCAGCAGAAAGAGGGGAGAGAGAAATATTCTCCGTATTATTCAAATCGTTGAAGAAAGCCGCTACTAACTGTTGTTTATCTTCTTCTTCTCGCTCACTCCGTAAACGTTCTTGTTCGATCGCTTTTGCGCGTTCTTCCTCCAACATTGCTACGCGTTCTTTCTCGAGCCTAAGAACAGAGTCTGCCCGTTTCTTCTCCTCCTCCGCTAGCTTCACCCGCTTCTCCTCTTCGAGCTTCGCAGCAGCAACGCGTTTCTCCTCCTCCTCTAGCTTTTCTTTCACTATTCGCTCATCATTAATCCTCATTACTTCTTTCATATCGATCGAATTTTCCCCAATAAATTTATAGAAGTCAGCAAGATTTGCCATCTTTTATGAAAGTGTAAAATTCATTTTTTTCTCACCCTTTTATACCACGCATATTTTAAACAAATTTAAGTTTTCTTTTATCCAATAAGATCGTTTGCTTTGTGTTTTTTTTGAGCAAACTGAAAAAAATGATTGGTATTCATCTGATTTGGTTTGCTGATGATAAAAATTGAAAAAAATCAGATAAAATCTCAAAAATTTAATGAAGTCAAACAAAGAGTTCCGATGTTGACTTACAAAAGCGTGGGTTTAATATGTCAATAACAGAAGCAACGAGAGAACACTGAAATTTGAATATGTCAACCGATGTTGACTTAGAAAAGCGTGGGGTTTAATATGTCAATAACAGAAGCAACGAGAGAACACTGAAATTTGAATATGTCAATAACGGAAACGACGAGATAAGTAGGTGTGTTTTTTTTCTATTTACACAAAAGTATTAACCCACAAAAGATGGCTGGAAAGGAAGAGGAAGAAACTGGAACAGATACTATGCTATTCCTAAAACACCAGTTATGTAAAAAAGGATATGCGATTGAAAGCAACGAAGATATCTTACGCAGTATTAGACCCACTGCTATGAAACTATGGTGTATGGCGTCATTAAGTGAACTCCCGAAAAGATGTTGTGTGAGAAATTGCGATGGTGAAGCCGATGTTTGCACTGTGACTGTGGATGGTTGCGATATTGGGGAATGCTGTATATTTCCAACCTGTCTACAACACGCACTGGCGCCCGAACCGATTAAAGTATATGGAGAAGCTTTATTAACATGAATACCTAAACATTTTCTACTTCGGGATGTAAGCGAACTCCCATCAATAGAACACGCACGTCTAGTATCACTTCAGAATCAATTTAAAAGATTGACAACGTTTGACAATGTTAATCAAGTTTGTGGAGGTGTAATTAAACTACGATGAAAGTTACCAGTTTCAATAAAAATACTTGATGTTAGTTAGTCAGTTAGTTCAATTGTTTTTTTTCTTCTTCTTTCTTCTCGCCATCTTCTTCTTTCTTCTTCTCTTCTTTATAAAGAATGACGTCTTTCTTTCCACCCTTCAAATGATACACCCGCTTATCGACGTAGTCGCAATAACAACAATCTTCTTCTTCTTTTTCAATGCTTGATCGAACATCATCAACTGATAAAGATATGAGGAAGAACAATATTATCCCAAAAAGATTCATCTTCAAAGACTCATATCCCAAACCAACAAGTTAAATTTATACACAACATTTTAATTAATTATTCTTGAATTAATTAAAAAAAAGTAGAAAAAATAAAAACAAAATATAAAATAACATGAAATCAATAGAAAAAAAGAGTAATATACTACACATTTGCACATATACGCTGACACAAGCACGTTTTTGCTTAACTCACAAGCATATCCCTCGTGTAAAGGTTTGGTTTTTTTTCTCAGCATATCCCTTGTGTAAAGGTTTGTTTTTTTCTCTCGTAAGCATCCATTCATGTGTAACTAAGGGATGCATAAATCGAGCTGCACGTTCAGCTCTTATTTCATCTCTTATTAAATCCATATAATATGAGATTGAAAGATCCATTCCCTTATGTCAATACCCCAACACTGTGGTTGACACATTCCTAGGAATTTACCCCTTTTTTTCACATCCGGTGGGAAAAATCTCATTTTTTCCCATATTTGTTTTCTATGTCAACACCAGAACACCGTATTTGACATTCCTAGGAATTTTTCCCTTTTTTCACATCCGGTGGTAAAAATCTCATGAACAAAAACACATACGCACACCCACCCCACAAAAAAATAAACCCCTTCCCCCCCTAAAAAAAATGCTAATGAAGAGAGCCAACACCCACTCTCTAGCTCCCCACGTCCAAAATCGCTGTTAATTTATGCATGCTCGTCGCTGATTGGTTGGCTAAAAAAATACTGCAATCTGATTGGTTAAAAACTAGTGCCAGTCCAACACCAAAAAAAATCTTTTCCTTTATTACACTACTATAGAATTTGTCATGAGTTTAGGGAAAAGCTCACCTATGCCCATGGTTGCAAAGACAAATCAAATAACTTTCTAATTAAAACAAGTTATCCAAATTAATATTCATGACCATGGACCGACGAGCGGCTTTAAATTGGGGGGGGGGGGGTGCACGCTAAAGGAACAAGAAGAATTTCTAGGGGGTTGGGGGTATTTTTTTGTTATTTCTTGCATTTTGAAGGACGTTTTAACAAAAAATAATCAAGAGAAACCACAATTTTTAGTGGGCTTGGACTATGCAAAGATGCTTAAGCCCTAATCAAACGAGAATGCAAGTCATCGCAAGTTGGCAGTCACAAATTTCTGTGGTGGTCGTTCGAACACCCAAATTAACAAAATAAGGGTTTCATGAGTGTTTCACAAACAAGTTTTAACTTTGTCTCGGTACATAATATTTTCGGGAAATTATTCAGAGTGGCTGGCTGAGATAGCGTGACTGCCAACTTGCAATGACTTGCGTTCTCGTTCGGATTATTAGGGCTTAAGACTAGAAAAACCCCAACTCAAATTGCCACGTTTAATAATCAACAGTTTATACATGCAAACTATCACCTAGCACAGTGGACATGACAGTTTCAATTTTTCTTAGCTTTTATTTTTTGCCTGGACTAAAAAGTAGGTTAAATATATATTTGTTTAGAAGCAAATTTAACACTCGTAAGTGTTATTTGACTTCTTAGTCTTCTTTTTATACAGTTAGACAGACAAGCTTGTTAAAGACTCAAGCTAGCTTGTCTGTATTTAGAAATCATAGGAAAAACACTCATGTTTGAACTATCACATAAAAGTAATTGGCAAAACTTTATAAATCACTAATAGACAGCAGGTACCTCAACCACTCACATGCAGGGTTTGTAAAAAAAAAATAGTAGGTGATTTACTCCAATAACTTTTCAAAAAATCATTCAATCATGTTTTAAATGTGGTATCCACACATGTACAGTATTAAATGCAATCAAATATTAATAAAAGTATTAATTGGCAGCCCCATAGAATTGACACCCAAAATAATTCTTCACCTCAGTTTGTAGTTCTACAACAATTATTCTAATAACAATTATTCTAATTAAAAGACAAAAGATAGTAACATTGAGCTGCAAATTACAAGGCTAGTAGTGGTAACTATCAGGAAGATTTTTTTTATGTGTTGGGGACTGGCACTAGTTTTTAACCAATCAGATTGCAGTATTTTTTTCGTTGACCAATCTTTTCTTTTGTTCGACGAGTATCGTTGGATTTTTTTAAAAAAATTTTTCTCTATCAGCAACATGAAAAGAAAAAAAGAAAAAAAGACGAGAGAACGAAGGAGGAGCTGAACCGGATGTTATGCTCTCGAGAGCCAAGCTGAAGTGATCATGAAATTTTATACGCTATGATTTTGTAAGATTTTTTATTTTTTTTAATTAGAAAAAAACAAAACACACAAATATTGTAAGAATGTTTTTATTAGTAAAAATAACAAATTTGTTAATTTTTTTATCACCAGTCAAAATGCCACCAGGGCGCACCACCTTTTTGACGCATTTTTGTTCCAGAATAATATTTTAATTTATTTATTTTCTTTTTTCTTCTACATTTTTTCTTTCTCGTTTTTCTAGCCATTAGAACCATTGCGTGAACAAAAAACGGTCGAATACTTAGGAATTCGTGTGTTGTGTTGTATTAAGTAATTTTTTTTAAAGAATTTGATTTTTTTAATTTTTTTTACCAAAAATCAAATTTTACACCACCTTTTTGTCTTGTTTTTATTCCGCACAACATTTTTTTTAATATATTTTCTTGTTTTTTTTCACCTTTTGTTTTCTAACTTTTTTTTTATAACGCATGTGAAAGCGATTTGTTCAACAAAACGAAAAAAATGCCTTACCGATTCGTACCTGTATACATGTATTACGGTTGTCTAGTGATGATGCTCGATGAAGTATTACCTTTATTAATAAGGGGAAGCGAACATCTACGTGTTAAAGGAGTACGGATAAGTAAGGCGCTTTTAAACGAAAGCGAGGAATCACGTAAAGTTCTTTTACCCATATATTCTGATGAGGAATGCACTATACCCTATGAGAAGCATTATTGGGGTGTAGGTGTTAAGCAATTTGAAGAAATTCGAGGTACAAAATTTATCGAAAGATGGAATAAAGAAATATTTCGCTATATGAAATCTTTTGAGGAGCAGCAGCAGCAGCAGCAGTAGCAGCATGGTGAGATTTGTTCACAGTGTTCGAATAGAGAATGAAAATTGTTCGAAGTTAGTGAACAGTTAGACATCGAGAAGAAATTATTATAAATGGTGTATACGCTGCCCTCTTCATTGTTGTATAATAAGAAAACATTCCATGTGCTTACGATCTCTACCGACAATTAATAATAAACCTTTAACAGTTTTTTGCAGAAAACTATTTAATGAAAATATATATTCTGCGTATGACATAATAAGAAAATGAATTTTCAAGCTGAATTGGTTGAGCAAGCAGGGTTGGAGAAGAAGTTGAATGAGTTGTTGAGCAGTCTTTCTACACGAATCTGCATAACAGAAGATCGTATGGCAAAGTGTGACGATTTATCACCTAATACTCTAATGGAATATTTAATTAGTTTTCAACCTGACATAATCCAGATGTTGACGACTCTACCTCAAATGTACACATTTCTTTCTATGAACGAAGTAAGAGATCTTCGAGAGATAGCGTCCGTGCTGATGAAAGCGTCGCAGTGGATAGACGATCCATTACCAACATATTCGAATCGTCGCTATTTATTGATTCGGAAATGTTTGTCAGTAGTGAAGACATGTAGTGTTAAATTTAGCGAACAACAATTATTTGATAAATGTAATTATGAGGGTGTACATCATAACGTGATTTATACGGGGAATTGGGATGATCTTAAACAATTTGATTTCGACACGTGTAGTTGAGGAATTTATTTAAAAAATTTTTTTTTTTTTGCTCAATGTGTATTAATTAAAAAAATATTTTGAAATTTATAATGAACCACATGTTGACTTATAAAAAAATCTTTTGAAATTTATAATGAAGTAATGTTGATGAGCTATAAAAAAAAAGCGTGGGATAGGAAGAAGACACTCAACGCGCTGTGTATGTGGTTTTGAGAGGGCTAAGTGTTTATTTATTTAAAAAAAAAATGGCCTCGAGTGCCGATAGTGTAATGATGAGCGATGAGCAAGAACGTGTTGAAATTTTGAAGAAAATGCGTGATTTAAAAGACCAGACAAGAAAATATATTGCCACTTATAAAAGCGTGCAGCAAGCTATTACAGCGTACGCTATGAAAGGGAAAAAAGACGGGGAATTAATAAATTGGGAAAATTACCGACACATACTTCAAGAGGTGGCAACGTCATTGTCTTCAGAAAATACTTTAGAGGAAGTGGTGAACTTGGCAAATCGTGAGATATCATTTTTTTTAGAAAAAAATGGAATGTTGTAAAATATGTCGTCAACAGACATCGTGGTTTGAACGGTATTATTTTACGTGTAGAAAATGTGGCGTGAATGTAATGTATTGTGATTTATGTGGAAAAATTTCACCGAGAATGATTGAAATGCGTGTCGCGTGTTCTCGATGCACCTGTATAAAGAGGATAGAGCGTTGGGAGAAACGATTCAACCAACAACGTTACTTTTAAAAACAAGAAAAGAAGAAAAAAGAGAAAGAAATGACAGGTTGTACAGATTGTGCGTCTGGTATGTTAAACAGCGTTGTTGATGGAATTATCACTGAAGAGTCGGAACTGATGAATGCCGAATTAAAAATTCGTGTTGATAAAAGGTTGGCTGAAAAGGGTCATGATCCCGAGAAGTTGAATTTTCATTCCGTTCACGTCAGAACAGATTTTCAAGTCAGAAGAAGAGAACAAGAATCACCACCTCAAGCGCAACAACGATCGCATAACAACGACGACGTTGCCACCAACGTTGTGGGAGAAGAAGAAGAACCAGTAGAAACAACACCGTGTGTACACCCTGAAGTTGAAGCTATTATTGCTGAAGAGTCAAAAAACGCCAACCTGGTTTTAACACAACGTGTTGAAAGAAGATTCGATCAACTGGGTTTCGACGTTGCGAAGTTGAATTTTCAATCTGCTCACGTGAGAACGGAGTACAACGGGAAAGAACAGCGAGTAATTACTTATTGAATGTTAAGAATGAACACGCAAGGACGGGTAGATTTTTCGGATGAACTTTATTTCTTTATAATAGAACGAACGATTAAGTTACTTGTATTTTTTATTTGTGAAAAATTATTTTTTTTAAGTTTCTATTATTTTTTCCTATGTGATTATCCTGATAAAAATGTGATTTTAGTTGGTTTTGCTGAGATTTTTTATTTGTTAACGATGTTAGTAGGGTTATTGTAATAAAAAATAAAAATTCCATTTGTTGGTTTATTGTTTAGAGAGATGAGCGCGAGTGCAGACGCGGTGGATGCGAACTTGCTTCTTGATGCCCTGATTTTGGAGACAACGGAGTTCTTTATTCAGAAATTACGGGAAAATAATTTCGAGCGTGATCCTTATTTACTCACAAGCGTGTGGTTGCACATCGAATCTGTATTGCGAGAAAGAGAAAAAAAACGTGAAAAAGCTGCTAAAGAGTATTTGAAGGATTTACGAAGAAATATATTGCTAAAGCAAATAATAGGGGATGAATAAAAAAAAAAAAGACTTTAGAACGTGCTAGTCGAAAGTTTATTGAATTTAATGATATATACCCTATGTTAAAAGAATGTTGCGTGACGTATCTTAAAGTAGTTTTTGTGGAAGAAGTTTTTCACGGTGTGGAAGATGTTGTTTTTTTTGACGCTGTTAACTTATCTTATAATTCAAAAATACCTCGAATGGAATCTGTGTTTTATTGGACTCTTGTTGATAAAAAGAGAAATACTTGTAATTATGTGAAATATGTAAATTCACTCACAACACCGCCGAAGATTTGGAAAAAAACAAAAAAAGAGGGAATAATACAAAAATGTGTTGTAATGTGATGTCAAGAATAATTAAATGTGATCAAAGAATAATTAAATTTTTTCCGCTTTTTTTTGTGTCAATCATTATTAAATTATTGAATACCTAGGAATAAATTTTATTTGTTGTCAGTCAGTCAAATGGATAAGGACTCAGACGAGGAGGAATTTACTCCTAATGATTACCCTATTGAACAGTTGGCTAAAGACATAACACGGATGGAGGAAAGTAAAGAATTTAAACGGAATTTTTATTGTTTATGGAAAAACGAAAACAGAGAAAATGTGAAAAACGCGTAAAAAAACCTATATAATAACCCAACAGTTTTGAATTACAACAAAAATGGGTGATGGTGACACACGTATACTAAGAAGAAAATTGATCCATTTTGATGAAATATATCCAGAATTGAAGCAATGTTACGCAACATATCTGAAAGTTATTATGGTAAAACCGGATTTTTTTCACGTCGGCGAAGCTGTTGTTTATTTTAACGCTGTTAATTTATCATATCTGGTTAAAAAAAAATGAAATATGTGCATTATTGGACTACGGTGACTGATCCTGAAATGATTACTAATTTCACGCTACATACAAATATGTACACTCCGCAGGAGATGTGGAAAAAAACCGGAAACAAAAAAACATGCGAATGTGTTGTGTTGTAAAAAAAATAAACATTTGTTTTGTCGCGTAGTAACACGAGAGTGTGTGTGGATAGTCGAGTGTTGTAAAAAAAACATGTTTGTTTTGTTGCGTAGTAAAGAGATTGTGTGGGCGGTTCTCCAAGCAATTATATATTAAGATGAGATATGATGAGATTAGCAAAGCAAAGCAATTCCCGAAGACGAATTACCCGAAGACGAAGAAACGAAACGGTATGAGCGAAATAACTTTGGAGAGTTGCTATTACAACGTAACTGAGCTGAAGAATGATGTGCGATGCGAAGATTGGGTGGTGGTGGATAGCAGATGGTGGATTCGAAAGATGAGCTGGCCAAGTAAAAAAGACACACGCCGATACATTGTGCAGCAAAACCGCCAGGCAAAGAACTTCCGCGAGATCTACTTTATCCGTAGCGAAGTGTACGGGGAGAAGAAACCAAACAACGAATAGAAGAAGACAAGATTTCAAACATTATTAACATTTTTTTATTATCAAACTGAACTGAACTCTATCTAAGAACAAAGAAACTTGGTTATTGAATGTTTTTTTACTCGGAATAAATATTGTTTTTTTTACATGTTGAGTCATGTTGGTTGGTTTTTTTGTTTTATAACTGCTAATCACTACTAATGCAACAAGCTGTACTACTACTAGCAACTACTACATTCAGCTTGAAGTACTTTTGAGTTTCGGGATGTAGAAAGTACACCGTGTTTGCAAAATCGATTTCACTAATGTTCTCGTCCCACACGTCGCACCAGATTAACGGCGCGTCGAAAATAGTGAGTTTATCGTTAACCAGCAACGCTAGATCAAACTTGTTTCGTCGTTCTTCTGCTTCGCCAGGGGTTTCAAGGGGTCTGTAAACACCATGAAGATCGATAAGAAAATCCACATTACTGTAGCATCGCATTTTTTTTAATAGTGTTCTATAGAAACCCACTTGCGCATTTTTTAACACTTTGTTTTTTTCATTACGTTTGTTTAAAAAACTCCACCACGCGCTATCTATTATTTTTCTATGCGCAACAGGCTCTCGATCACCACCTTCAGCAACAATATTCATTTTTTTGTTTTTTGGTTTAACACCGCTGAGGTGTGCTTTTATAATATAATATAATGTATGTATGTAAAAAATAATTGGGATTTTTTAGCAAAAAAATTTTTATAATATAAAGGGTTTTTCTAAAAAAAAACTCAAAAAATGTCGAAACGCAGCTGGGACGGTCGTGTGAAAGTGAGCGGTATCGACGCTGTTTCAACTTTATCTTTAAAAATGTTACTTTGCGTGGTGCCTGAAATGAGACATTTTTCTTCGCGTTATATGGGTTTGTTATATTGGATAGCTGGTGTGTTAGATTATTACGAGGGAGATTATATATTAGCCGTTAAGAGAAGATCACCGTGTGAAAAAGAAGAAGAAACGGACGCTATAGATTATTTATACCGTGCACCAACTTACTTGTATAAAGGAAAAGCAATGGGCGACGAGCGTGATACGAATTACCAATCACATATTATTATTGAGAATGGATGGGAATATTTACTTCCGGATTTTGAGAAGAAGAAGAAGACCGGATGGGGTGTCTATCGAACGTTGAGAGGGGGTATAATTTTGAAGCGAACACGTGATTGTAATTTACATTCTAATTATTCTTATTTTATACAAATTCCGTATGCGCTTGAGCAACAAAAATATTTCCATTTGTATCAGCATAAAATATTCTGCGTGGATAACACGATGTGTGAAGTAGTCTATCCGTTAAATATCTCGCTATACGCGTTATTTCGCGGTATTAATTTAAGATATGGCGAAAGAGTTTTCATGACAGCGTGTTACTTGTTTACTATCGCACCCGAGATTTTTTTGAGTTTGTTTTTGTCTTCTACCGCTGTGTCTTTTGATATCGATTTGTTATATTCGGTTGTATTGATTTTTTTATTTTATTGTGAAGATCATAATCCTTTGGGTGTGTTATTGAGTAAAAAAAAAGCAGAGTATTCAATTGAGAATATAACAAAGTTTATTGAGCAAACCTTAGAATGGGAAATGGATCGAGAGGAGGGGGATGCGAATAATTATTTTTATTGTAATTATATGTATAGAACACGTGAGATTTGTATGTATAAAAATTGTAAGAAAACGTGTACGAATCATTTAGATAAATTAAAAGATTCTAGATACAGTTTAAAAAAAAAAGTGAGAAATTATAGAAAACGCTCTCTCGATTATGTACACGCGTTATACAGTGATTGGCGCGGGTACGGGTATTTTGATTTAAGTACAACATTTTTATACTCTTCTATTCGTGTGCGGAGTAGGGACGATAGTTATTGTAAGCAACGTTATATAAATTTTATTTTGCCTAATGATAAACATTTATCGCTAGCTTTGAATGAATAGTGGTTAAAAAAAACTTTAATAATTCCAAAGAAGTGTAATTCTGTAAAAAAAATAAAAAAATGCGTGTTAATGTTAACAAAGATATTTTACGTAGAATTAATACAGGGGAGATTTATGCAAAACATATATATTCTGAACAATTATACTTATTAATTAATTCGTTGTATGAATTTAAAATAATCGGGTTGGAGAAAGATTATTTTACAAAAGGATGTGATAAAGTTATTTTTGAACCACAGGGCAATCCACTTCTCCCGCATAAATATTATTGGGGTTTGAGTAGAATGCATGATTTTACTAACGAAATAGATGAATGTATAAATAATCATTATTTTATACGCTAATTAAAATATGAAATTATTTGAAAATAAAAAAACATGAAATTTCTTTAAAAATCTCATCCCTAATCATTATAAAGACAGTTCACGATTTATTTTTTCCATTAGCAAGCCTACGCAACGAGTGTGCGCACGTACGAACAAAAACGAGTTATAATTTTTTTGGAAGTGTGTTCAACACTTCTCTTTTCAGTTTTTGTTTTTTTTGGTTTGTTTTAGAAAACCATAATATTAATCCACAACCTTCTTTATATTCATATTATATACGATGGAGCTATATTTAAAGCAATATGTGACGAATGAACGCGTGCTTCAAAAGTACGCGGATCTATCGCAAAAAGTGGTTGCTCTTCAAAAGAGGAATAGCAAACCCGTATTAGCGAAAGCATATCCTACGAGTAAAGCGTGCTTAAAATTCACCATGCAATCGATGATGGAATTAGAAATGGAATCGATTCCTGATTTGGTCAACGTGATTCAACACGCTAATGGGAAGTTCAACTGGAATGAACATGTCCATATTGTAGTGTCGACTTATAAAAATTACAAAGGCGACGATATACGTTTGGTATTGCGTACCAGCGAGTTTGGAACCGGCGAATTAGTCACGCAGAAAAAAGTTCTCATCATTCCCGACGAGGATTTAATCTTCGACGAAGCCGCGGTGTCGATTGGTGAGGAAATGGTCGTGGTGCCTGAAGAAGACGCGATGTGGAATGACGAGTGGGGTAGTTTTTCTTTCAAGAAAACAGATGATCTGCAAGATGTCGTCACGCAGTTGAGTCGTTTTTATCACGACGTGTGTGGTAGTGCTGGGAAAAAAAGAAAACCGGTGAAAAGTGATAAAGCAACAGCGACAACAACAACGGTGTCGAAGAAAAAAAAAATTCTGGATGAACAAATAGACATGTCGTGTGAGTTTAATAATAATAATTATAATAATGAAGATAAGGGAATAAACAAATTAATAAATCCGACTGCTTTGGTTGAATTAATGTATTTTTTTTCGCCGTGTGAAAAAAACCTAAGTTTAGAAGAATGTATTTGTAGGTATAGTGATGAGATGAACGAGGGGTTAAAAGTAGGTGATAAAGTAGATTTTGTCAGTTTAATAAACACAGACGGGTTTGAACAGATCAAACAAATTGCAGAAGTATTGTAATTTTTTTGTTTTGTTTTAGAAAAAGGAAAATAATGGTGAAAAAAAAAAGGACTGGTGCTGCCGGTGTGTTTAGCGAAGATTTTATTAAAAAAGCATCGCGACTTCTAAAAGGAGAGACGTTAGAATTGGAACAATTAGAAAAATATAAATATACATGTGGGGGAAAAGAATGAGCAGTGGGAAATTGATTTAGCAGAAAATAAAGATTTGGCGAGATTTAATCGTCAATTTCGTTATTGGCTTGTGTGTATTGATGTTTATTCACGCTACGTGTGGGTGGAATTTCTAAAGAAAAAAACGGCAAAAAATACAGCGGAAAAATTTGAAAAAATTTTAAAAAAAGAAGACCCTCCTAAAAAAATTCAGTGCGACGAAGGATTAGAATTTCAAATAATTCGTAAAACTTTAAAGAAAAAATACAATTTTGAAGTTTTTCACACGTTCAATCGGGAAATTAAAGCCTCACACGTCGAAAGAGTAATTCAAACTTTAAAAACAATGGTTCGCCGTGTTTTAACGATGACTGGTGGGTTCGATTATTATTCTTATTTTCACATAATTCTCGAAAGATACAATAATTCACCGCATAAAAGTTTGGGTGGTGCCACACCCCACGAGCTTTATCGTGAGGGTAAAAAACAAAAAAAAATTAAAAATATATTACTACGTAAGATGATATCACCCGTCACTTTTACTAAATCCGTGTTGAAAGAAGGAACGCTTGTGCGAATAGCGCGTGGAAAAACGAATATTTTTGAAAAAAGCAGTCTACGCCGTTGGACAAACGAAAAATTTAAAATCAGAAAAGTATTTGTAACGGATCCTGTGACGTATGAATTGGTGGATTTAAACGGTGAAAAAATTACGGGGATATTTTATCGCGAGGAATTACAACAATTATGAATTTGCAAATTTTAAGCAATACTGTTCTAGATGGTGGGACAAACTACACGAATGAATTTGAAATGAAATTTGCCGAGCCGATTGACGCCCTAAATCATGATGCGTTTTTTGAATTAACAGAAATTTCTTACCCGGGAACGACGAAAAATATCAGCGATGACTCTTGCTGGTTTTCTTTTAAATTATATATTAGTAATTTTAGGCAGCGTCCGAGTGGTACTACGTATTCACCCTCCGACCTATCCGTGAGTAGTGATAAATTCATTATTCCAGAGGGGTGCTATACTTTAGAAAATTTATTGCGGTATTTAAATAACGCTTTAAACGAATATGATATAGCATTTCTATTAACAGCGGGGGGTAAAGTAAAAATAACGGAGAAGATATACGCCGAATATTGGGCAAATCAAGGAGTATCGACAAGAACCATCAATGGATTGAAAGTAGGAGATGACGGGAAACATATCAATTTTTATCATATGGTATCACCATCATCAGCGGGAACCCATGCAAAATTTGTGTTGCGAATATGTTGACATTTTCTAAAAAATTAGCTTTTATGTTAGGGTTTGTGAAGGAGGTTATATGGTTTAAACAATGGAACATCCCTTGCGATGGTATAAGAGTTTATGATACAACACAAACGGTTGTAGCACCTCATTTACCCGACATATCTGACGGGTTAGATAAAATATTTATTTATTGTGACGAACTTGAAAGAAGTTTTATTGGGGACACGTCTGCTGAAATTATTACTACAGTTCCGATTCGTTGGAGTGAACAAGGAAAAGGGAATGGTGAATTAATTATTTACACCCCGTCAGTACCGGTTAAAAGAAAATTTAAAAAAGCGAGTATTTCAACGCTACACATTGCATTAAAAGACGCTGTAGGTGTTAAAGTATCCTTTGATTCGGGTACTGTTAGTATCGAAGGTGTGGTTCATTATGCTTAAATTACATTTTAAAATGAATGAAGATAGATTGGAAATGCTTGACCACGAAATTTCATTTCCTTTTTCGTCTTTTTCATACGCTGATAAAAACGTATTATGGAATTTAAATTCTATAGAATGTAAAAACGTTCGAGGAAATTTTCGTTTATTATTTTGTAGAAAATTGGATTTTTCTGCGGTTTGGAAAACGGGAACGAGTAATAAAATTGAAAATTTAACATACCTCAATAGCAGAGATTGCGGTTTAGGACGGCTCGAAGAGCAAGACATGTTATTATCTAAACATTTATTATTATTTTATGATGAAAAAAACCCTAAAAAATCGGAATTTAAAAAAAAACTACCGTTAATGTTATTATCAAACACTATGGGAAAAAAAACCCAATTTTTTATCGCGTATGAAAAAGATGGTAATAAAAGAATGTGTAATGAAGAAATCACACTCATTTTGAATTTGTTTGAAGAGGACGAATAAGAGAAAAAATGAATAAAAAAACATCGCAATTAGGTGAAAAAGACTATTTGGATTTATTAAATGGAAAAAGAAATGGCGGTGGTTATCATCGGAATTATTTTGTAATCCAACAAGAAAAAAAACAAACTAAAGGAGAAATTTTACTCAATGGGCGTGTGGGTCTACCGCCTAATATGGATGAAAAGCACGAGCAAAATTATGTGAAACCTGCAAAAAGAAAAAAAAAAGATACTTTACATCCTGAACTTTTACGTCTTTTAAACCGCTAATTTTTTTTTTGAACTTTTTTTTAAAAAAAAGGAAGTTTATATTTATAACTATTTTAATTTTTTTTTTTTTAATGTCTGTATTTAATAAAATGTTTCGTTGAAAAAAAATCATTTTACCTTACTGTGAAGTAAATATGGGGCGTAATAGAAAAGTAAAAAAAAGAAGAAAAACAAAAAGAAAACAACAAAAAGGCGGTGCGTTTGGTGCGGGGATGGCACTTGGAATGTTTTTGCCTCAGTTGTTGAACACGGCGCAGGGAATTCTTAAAGTTAATATTTAATTTGTTAAAAAAAAGATGGATCCCCATGATCAAGAGGTCGATCAACACGAGACATTATTTTCAAAACCTTTACAGTTATTTAAATCGTCACCTTTTAACGATCTTTTTACGGAAAATCGTACTGATGTGGTCCACCCTGTGCCCAATACGGCTTATTCAGATACGTACTCATTTAAACGACAGGGGAATAATGTCGGTTTAATAAAAACAAGCGCTGTGAGAATGTACGCGAAAATATCACTTCGAGATGGAACTGGTGCTCTTCAGGCAAACGGTAATATGGTGGTACCCCCTTTTCCTTTGCGAACTATGTGGTCGTCTGCAGAATTGAAGATTAATGAATGTTTAATTACGCCTGCTAGTAATTTTAATTATTTCGCAGCCTATATAAAAATTCTCACGCGTGAAACGCCAAAAATGTATAACGATTCACCCCAAGTAAACTGTGGGTATTTAGACACCGCTGGCCAAATGGGCGTCGTTCAAGGACATAACGCCGGCTCGGTACGTAGACATACTCTTACAAACAATCACGCGCAGGTACAACTTATCGATAAAATTGATCTACCGTGTTTTAGTGAATCGGGTGGTGAAGTTTTCTTACCATCAGCTTTCAAATTGGAACTAAAATATGCAAGAGCAGCATATCCCCTTGTTTTCATAGGTGGGAATCATGGTGACGTAAACTTTGCTGCTATGAGAATGGCGATGGAAGATCTACATGTAAGAATACCTGTTTATAAACCCAAAGACCAGTCGAGCAACGCTTTAAATACAGCGTTTGTCACCGATGCGCAAGAAGCACGATATTATTCGACAACATTCCGCACGGTGATGTCGACGGTAGCTGCTGGGCGAAGATCGCACATAGAAAACGATGTTTTCAATGGTTCATGCCCTGTTCGTTTATTCATTGTGTATGCGAGACGCGCCAATTTTGCTGGTGGTATGGGAACGAACGTGTATCGTTTTAGATGGGAGGAATATTCGAATGTAAACGTTACAGTAAATAGCGTATCGGTCGGTACAATAAAAAATTCAATTGAAGCATACGAGCAATTATGCAATGTTCTTAATAGAAATCATTCCGAAATGCCGATGCCTTATGAAGCTTTTATAAACGGATATGCAGTTCTAGCTTTCGATTTAACTACAAATTCCGACACTCATTTGAAAGTGTTACCCAATCGCCCCAGCGGAGTGGTCAACGTGCACGTGGATTTCTCAGCCGACACTAACGCGGGAAATATTTTTTTTATTGGTGAATTTCGTAATGAGATAAAAGTCGGTATGAAAACCCCTGCTCGTATGTTATACGACGTATAAATTTGAAAAAAAACAAACCGTTATTCATTTCTCCTTCAATTCTCGTGATGGAAAAAGCTAACGGGAATTCAAAAAAAATAATAATTAAAACTATACGTGCGGGAAATATAATTGATAAAAAAACACATTTAAATAAAGGGCATATTATAGTTGATCCTGTAGCGTCGAAATTTGCCTAAAAAAAATTTGGAAAAAAAATGGAAAAAAAATGGAGAAGAAGAAGAAGAAGAGGGAAGAGGGAAGAGGGAAGAGGGAAGAGGGAAGAGGGAAGAGGGAAGAGGGAAGAGGGAAGAGGGAAGAGGGAAGAGGGAAGAGGGAAGAGGGAAGAGGGAAGAGGGAAGAGGGAAGAGGGAAGAGGGAAGAGGGAAGAGGGAAGAGGGAAGAGGGAAGAGGGAAGAGGGAAGAGGGAAGAGGGAAGAGGGAAGAGGGAAGAGGGAGGAGGGAGGAGGGAGGAAGGAGGAAGGAAGAAGGAAGAAGGAAGAAGGAAGAAAGAAGAAGAAGAAGAAGATTCGTCTGATTTTTCAGAAGAAGAAGAAGAAGATTCGTCTGATTTTTCAGAAAATGAGCTCATGTCTGAAAGTGAAGATGATGAAAATGAAGCTGGTGTGTTAAAATCTTTAATATTATACCATCAGCTTATGAAAAGAAAAAAAAAAAAAAAATTCATACCGTCACTTAAAGAATTTTTTAAAGTAAATATGGTTAAAAAACACCAGCTATACGATGAAAATTTAAAAAAAATATATTACTTTTAGCCAAAAATATCGTGGAAAAAAGAATTCCAATAAAATGCAGTGGTGACTATTTATATATACTTAAAAAAATGGTGTGTAAAAAAATTAATTCACACGATCTTAAGATTATGATATGCGAGGATGATTGTCTCAGCAGTGTGTTTGAAAGAGCACTTAAATTTTTAAGTAAAATTGAAAAAGAAAATGAATAAATTACAATTAGTCGACGCTGTCAAATTGAATGAGATGTTTGAATATTTAAAAAACGATCATGAAAATAAGAAACTTCTTCAAGGAATAAAAAAACAAGATGAATTTCAGTTGGAAGAAAAAGAAAAAGCAATGGAAAACGCCGTTAGGCAAAACCACCGTGTGGGTGAGAGCATGGTGGGATTTTTAAAACAAAAAAATGCGGTTAAACGTAAAGCCGACAATTCAGCGGGTGGTGTTTGGCGCAGAAAAAAATGCCGATGAGAAAACGGTTGAGGAAGGGGATACACAAAAAAAAACAATCGCTGAAAAAAAAAAAAATAGAATTTTTAAATAGAAAAGGTCTGAAAAGCAACACTCTTCAAATGGGTAATAAAAGCATTAATCGCGACATTTAATATACGATTTATCACACAACGCTAGCAAACAGTTTATGTTAAACCTTAATGAACGGAGAGCTGCTTTAAAATACTTTAAAAAAAAATAAAATATGCCCGCGAGCATTATTAAGAATGCTGCATTGAGAAAACACTACACTACAAAACAATACGATAGCGGTGAGACAGCAAGTTCAGAAACAACAGCAACATCAAGCGACGAGCTCGATTTCATTTCAAAAAAAAAAAAGTATGAGCATGACACTGATGCTAGTGGTGAGCTGAGTTTTGCTTATTCGCGGCAAAAAGCCCGTGGTAGAAAACATTCATTTTAAAAAAAAAATTATGGCGGGTAAAAATTGTAAATTCATATGTTTTTTAAAACGCCCTCTGTACACTAACGAAATTGAAAAGCTAGCGTTTGAAAATGTTATATTAAAAAAAATTTTTTTGGGTGCTTTTTCCGGCGGACGTGTTTCCTAAAAATATAACAAAAAATTGTTGCTGGATATGGAATACGGACGAAAGTGATTCTGGGGGTCGTCATTGGATAGCTATTTGGCTGGTCGGGAATAAAATGTATTTTTTTGATAGTTTTGCAAAGTCAGTCGATTTTTACCGTCGCGATTATTGGCTCAAATTTGCAAAAAAACAAACAAAAAAATTCATCTACGTGCAGAAACACCAATTACAATCAAAGAAAACGTACACCTGCGGATATTGGTCCTTATTATATTTATACGATAAAAGCAAAAACAAAATAGAAAACGCAGATAATAAAAAATGGTGGTTCCAGGGAAAAAGTAAAATAAAAATAAAAAATGAACTAAATTTAAAAAAACAAATAGATTTTAGATTGGGTAATGTTGTTATCGATAAATTAATATTTAAAAAATGTAAAAGTAAAGAAGAAAATCAACAATGTTGTCGTAATTTTAATGAGTCTTTTATTAAATAATAATTTTTCTCATTACATCATTCCGAGAAGACTTAATAGAGTAAAAAAACCTCCTTTTTGTTTTTGTTTTTTTTCCCCGCCTCTTTGTCTTTTTTTCAACCCATTTCCTCTTTGTCTTTTTTTCAATCCATTTCCTCTTTGTCTTTTTTTCAATTTTCCTCCCAATTGACCTTTTTTATTCGCTTCGAAACCCGCTTCTATAAGCCCCTTAAAGGGAAACCACCCGCTGGCACCATATTGAGGAATTCCTAAATATCCCCTACGCATCCCGGGTGCGTAAATAGTTGTCCCACCGCTTTGTTTATACATTTTTTTTTTTTTTCGAATGTTGCTAACGCTTACCGAGAACGTTCTTAGGGCTGAATACCTTTGGCGCTAAAAAACTTAAACTAAAAAAAAACCCTTTTTGTCTTTTTTTTTTGGTCTTTAACTTTTTAAAATAAAACTCGTTCCTCTCCTTTTTTTTTCTTCTACTCATCACCAGTTTGGGTTAAAATACATAATTTTACCAACCGATCGCTTCCGCGGTTTGACACCACTACCCCTTTGTTTTGTTTTCGCGCGGTATAAATATCTCAGTTGATTCGTTTGTTTCGCGCGAAAAGGGTCGTAAAAAACCTCCTAATTGACGTTGTTTTCGCCTCCGCATGTTGTTTATAAGTGAAGGTGAAAATAAATAACAAAACAATATATTTTTAAATTTTTTTATTTTTGTTAAAAAAAAACAACTACACATTATAAACTAATGTATTTTCACCGGGGAATGTATTAGTGCGCACGCGTGTATTTTCATAGCTATTTGCCGCGTTATCAAATAATAAATATCCATACGGGTCTTTATTTACATCATTTAAAATAGCTGTGAATACTTCGCGATTAATTTTTTTATTGTCGGCTATAGTATACATATTTCTAACATCGGCTAAATTTTTAAACATTAAATGATATTGACTATTGACACGTGAATTTCGTAATTTACCATCACCATACATCAAATTTTGACACACAAAAATAACACTAATATTTTTATGATGTGCGTCACGACACGCAAAGTTATTTAAATTAAATAAATTTTTTTTCGAAGAAGCAGCAACAGTCATAAGATCGTCTAAAACAACTAAAGTATTATCGTTCAAACTAGTTTGCAAATCAACTGCGTTTGGTATCCCTTTAGTACACTCGATAAATTCAATATCCAGATTTTTTTCTTTACCCACGCGTTCGATCTCACTGTACAGCGGTTGATATGATGTGTATAGAAAGAAAACCTTATCGATTAAAGGTGTGAACATCACCTCGATAGAATGTAATAATTTGTAAAGCCAAAATGTTTTTCCACACTGCGACGGACCGCATAATGTTAACATAAACGGGTGTTGAAATGGTATTACAGCGTCGTTTAATTTAACCCTCTAAAAAACCATAAGGAACAGTGTAAAAATTATTTTTAGCCACACGTTTGTTAAAGGTGAAAGTAAATAATTTCTCCTCATCTTCAATAAAAATATGGTTGATTTTATCGCGCGTTATTTTATTGGTATATCTAATTTTAATCACCTGCGATTTATCTTCGACGCAATTTTTTAATGATTCGAAATTTAACTGTTTTTGTATTTTTTCATTGGTTAAACTAAAACCTTTTATATGCACAATTTCGTCATCTAAATTCGTTCGGTACGAATACGACTTCGGCCCCGTCGAACAAAATTGAGTGATCCATTCATTTTTTTTTAACTCATTTGTTAATTCACCTAGATAATTCCCCCTCTTAACCACCACCGCATCGCTAGTTTTACTCGTGTAAATTACGGAGTCCGTGTCAAAATACAAGACTCGCGCGCCTAAGCTATCGATCAAGTCGTACAATTTTAACTGCGCATAGGCTGTGATAAAACTCGCGATAACCACGTTCCCCGTTTTTAGCGGGGTAGTAACGACATCGGTTTTTTGATAAGTGACGCGTAGGGTGTTTTCGTTAACAAAATCAGTTGAGGTTAAGTCGACATTCGGATCGTTCGCTAACGTTATTAACTCGTGGTAATCAGATAAAAAATCGACTTTCGTATTATTATCGTTTTGCGCGAATTTACCCCAAAGTGAATTTAATATATTTTTTGCTGTGGCTCGTAAACCGGGGTTATATTCTATCTTATCTTTATCTAATAAAATTCCCTCGTTTTTATAATAGTCAGCGATATATTTGTCAACTTCGCTATCGATTAAGTTTTTGTCATCGTCATAGCACTCGTCTGGAAAACCGCTCGCCTCCTGTTTTATTTTTAAAAAACAATTTACAAACTCTTGAAAAATTTTTTCTTGCCGCGGGTAATGGTAAATTTCATAAGTTTTAATAATTCGATACCCTTTTTCAACGGCTTTATTTACCTCTACGCTAGTCCACGTGCCGGAAATACACCGCTCATCTTCGCTATGCGTGCACGCCGTTAATTGAACCGAACTAGCGCATGTGTAGCATAAAGGGAATATTAATCTACCGTTAAGACGGGCGGGTAAAACGGGAAAATACAAGTTTTGCGGTGGTAGAATACGACATTTTACTAGCCCGAATACTCCAGATATTTCCACACCCTCACATTCTTCTTTAACATATATCGTAGGGTGTCCGACAGGGTATTTATTAGCTTTTTGAACGTAAGGGTATAAAGATGTGAAATCATCGTAATTAATTTTTTCGTTCACACCGGTGTTTTTAAACAAGCAAACGGGTGATGTTCGCCCACCGTAAAGCGCATCTCTCACTTCTAACGGAAGGTAAGCCGTGTAAAAATTCTTTTTTTCAACCATGTTTTTTTTTGTAAGTTTACATTCCTCTCGAAAATCGCATTCCCATTTTTCTACTACTTTATAACCGGCTTTTTCCATGCTGTGTGTAAATTTTTTCGTGGCCGCGTAAAGATGCGTAAATTTTGTATTATTTAAACGGTTAATTTCGTAGGGGTAATAACATTTCGCGCATCCGTGGAAATAGCACCCGTGAAATTGGTAGACGGTGCCGGCGCAAAAACCGTCGACATAACGACCCAAAATTTGCTTTTCGCCATTTCGCGAACATTTGTACTCTAACATTCCGTTTGCTTCTTCTGCATTTATTTTATCTAACCATGCTAACGCCACAACACTTTGATTAGCGCACCCTCTATACCCTGAAGCCGGTATAATACCCACGCATTTTTCTCTTAAAAAATTCATTCGAAATATTTTTAACGTCAAACTCGCTATGGTGATACTTTTAGAGCATGTTGGACATTGCAGTCTGCGCTTTGTAATGTCCTGGACAGTTCCTCGCCTGCGCTGAATACAAGGCGAGATAACCGTAGGCCAAACAATGAAGAGAATCTATCTAATCTGGCCAGCACACCTCCGGCCTTTATGCCTATATCTCCTCCTTCAGCATTGACATCCTCCATGGTAGCTTGGACAGCTTGATACTTGTCCAGGATGGCAGAAATGGCTTCTGTTCGCACTGTCCAGCGGGTTGGGCAGAGTGGCTTTAAGCTACGAGTGGCAATGGAAGGTTGATTTTTAGGCTGCTTGGAAATGAATATTTCTGATCTCTTCGGTGACTTGTTGATGAGATGTACAGCCTCTCGAACCAAATCCAAGGCGTCTCGAATTGGTCGAAATGTTTTGCATGCATCTTGCAAACACAAATTGAGACTATGAGCCCAGCATTGGACTGGTATGGCACGTGGTTCCTCTTGCTGAATTTGTGTTGCAACGCCGCGAAACCTGCCGGTCATTGTAACAGCACCATCATAACCTTGGCCTCGGCATTTTGTTAAAGGCAACATGCATCTGATTAGGACATCCTTCAGTTGCACAATGGAATCAGCTGTGCAACTGGAGATCTGAACCAACCCCAAAGGATCTTCATGAATGTTGTAACGCTCATCAACCCAGCGACAGCAGGACAACTAACTGCTCTTTATTGGCAATATCCCTTGTTTCATCTGCCAGAATAGAAAAGTAAGCAGCTTCTTGAATTTGTACGAGGATTTTGCGAAGAACATCTTGGCCCATCATGTTGATAATTTCGTTGACGATCTGTGGAGACAAATAGTGTTTTTCTTGTAGCCACATTAGCATTTCAGGTTTATCTTCTGCCCTTAGTTTTAAAAGCTGGTGAAGATTTCCATTTTGGTCATCATGACCTCGCAAAGGCATTCCTTGTCTGAGAAGATAACGAACAGATGACAACTCTTTTACAAATAACGCCTGATGTAGTTCCTGCGATGTAGCTAGTTGCGTCTCTAGCTGGCTAGCAACTGATGGTTGGCTTAACGCAGGGGCGGATTTAACCTACGTCAAACCTGTCGAGCGACTA